>VZRO01006415.1:903817-931197 GCA_013397915.1 Daphoenositta chrysoptera
AAAGGCAATATAATACAAGATTATCCCCGAAAGGAAGTCAGTATGCTGGAGAAAACAAGAACAGTCAGAAAAACCCAGATGCCCATAATAATTCTAGCTTTTTATATATATATATATATNACCTTTGAAAAAGCTTCCATATGATAATAAATGTCTTCTTTGGAAAATAATTACTTTTTATTGTTGCTTGTTGGTAGACATGAATTTGTGTTTTCACATGGAATAAAGATCTAAGCAGCTCAATGTGAAAATCATTAGAAGAAAAATTATTACCTGAATTAAAAAAGAATGTGTTCTTTACCCTGCCAAAACCAACTTAAATCAATTTGGCTTTGAATATTGATAGTGCCATGGACTCATACTGAATAAAAGCGATTTTTAACGTACTTGCAGGAGAAATTCAGCTCTTCTACAGATCATTACTGCATGCCTCATATGCCTCATTCACTAGCCCAGTCAGATGCAATTACAAGAAAGCCATACAAATGCCAAAGGTCTCTTTAACAAGGCTGTCATGTACAGCTTCTCTGCAATAAGGGAGAATTCAAATATCGATACATGGCACCTGGATTGTCTCATTTCTCAGTTATTATATTTCTTCCTATTTTATTTTAAAGCACTGCTCATTTGCATGAAGCACATAATAGTAATCAAAAAATAACATCCAGTTTAAGAATAGAATATGACCCTCAGGTCACCGAGTTCAAAGACAAAAGAAATATAAAAACTTCCCTTGATAAGACTGTCCCATAGACTGTCACATGGCTTCCTTCCTCTGCCTTCTAGTTCCAAGTCTCAAACAAGCTTCCAACTCCCTTTTCCTCTGGAAGTCCTATCGAACTCCTTCCAAACTCTAATTGCCCTTGCTGAAACCCTTAATGTTTTTTGGTTTATATTTCTGCTGTGGAACAGTCAGAGCACTGAAATTTTTCTTTATTAAAGGAGTCTTCTTAAGCCCAGTGCCATGACAGGCTTCTAACACAGACTTACAATTTCACACTAACACAGCGGAGCCACAAGAAGGTGGTGAGGCAGTTATGTAAAATTATGTTAACATAGTGCAGCCCACAACTCCACATTGTATTTTTCAGTTGCAAATTCAAATTTTTTTTTCTTTATAGGCTACACTTACACAATTCCTGAATTTTACATAAACAGTTGGATAGACGAAGAGTAGGGAAAACAGATTACATAAACTCAGAATGTAGAATATTCTCAAGGCAGGTATAAAGGCTCTTATAATTACAGAGTTTTTGTAATTGTAAAAACTCGGCTGAATTACTGCTGCTGCAGAAATACTGCTGCTGAATTACTGAATATCAGAAGCTTCTCTTACTGCATCTTCTCCATTGAGACAATCTGACACAATCATCCACATAGTTAAATAGTCCTCAGTCAGCTCCATTTGGCTCAAATTCACGATTTAAGAAAAACAGGAAAAACACCTTAGCACAAGCGAAAGACAGGCAGTGCAAAAAGTAACAACACTTCTCTGAGTCCCTGTCCCTTTTTGGTATGGGTCACTGTAATTGTATAGAATAAAATCCACACTACCATGTAACAATTTGTCTCTGATTCAAGCCTCTGTAAGCATGTAACAGTATCTGAAAAAAAAAAAAAAAAAAAAAACCAACCTAAAACCAGGAAAAAAACCAGATTGTTACAAAAAATGAATAGTGTACACCAGATTGGTTATAAAATTTATGACGCTCTCCACAGAGTTTGCAAAGTGATAGGGTAGCATGGGATCCCCTGGGATCTCTGTGTCTTCACAAGATAACAAATTTCGTGAGAATATAAGTCTTTATTATTTGTACAAACTGGTTATAATGAAAAACAGAAAAACAGTAACTGCTGTAATATGTACCTATTAAGACAAGTGAAAATCCACACTTTTGCTCTATGGCAAAAGGGTATTTTACGACACTTGAGGACTTCGTAACCACAGACTTATTGACTCTGCGTAACCACTAATTGTGCAAAATTAATGATTCATATTATTCAAAGTTAATTTCAATAAGATATGGCAATAGCTTCCTTGAAGGTAGAATGGCTGACATTAGCTGCAAACTGGGTAGGCAACTTGCAATTGCCAGAAATTAATTTCTGTACCTGAGTATTGACTTTTACTGTATCACTTTATAGATCAATTCTTCTTTCTAAGGAAAGCATTTTGTTGCTTTCTTGTCTGAATAGTGCACTCATTCATCTATTTTCCTCACTTTACATTTACAATTACAAGGAGTTTCCCTATAAGCTTTTAGGTGTGTGCTGTTGGTAGTGTGTCTTAAGAATTGTATAGAATTTAGTTATTAAAAGTAGAATTAATTTATCGTATTTCACTCAAAGTAGAAACAGTGTACTACTCCATTTTAATTTTTTCTTTTTATTCACCCCTTTTCTTCTTCCTGCCTACCTTCCATATGACATTTTTTCTGACAGGAACTACTTCAGACATTTTGTCTAGATTGCTCAATCAGTACTGTCCACTTTTCATGGCCTTTTTTAGGCTTCACACCTCTCTTAATTTACAGCTCACACCTAAAGGTGGCAATTTAAAGACACATTTAATATAAAGCCTAAGAAAACCTTCATTTCTAAAACAAACCAGATAAGAAGAGTATTGATTGAAAATTATTATTTTTTGAGAGCTGGTCTGTGGAGTTGTGCAACAAAAAGACAGTTGATTTGCAATCTTTCATCATGTCTCCCTTCTAGTCATTTATGGAGGAAAAAGAGGCATTGCTATTCAGATACGAAGTGCCTTAAAACACAGACTTGGCTCTTTTCAGTATACATAAAATTCACTGAATGAGAGACAAAGATTATATGCACTAGCAAAGATCCAAGGACAAGAAAAGAAAAAAATTCTTTACAGGAATCATGCACATCTTCATAGTAAGATGACCAGGACATTTGACAGGCACATTAGAACTCTCTTTGTTTACATTACCATGGATCACCCTAAAATATCACATAGGAAAAAAGAAAGTATGTTAAAAGAATTGGAAAGCAACACAAATTATTACAGTTAAATCTGGAAAAATTTGAGAATTTTTGTCAATATAATCTTCCTAAATTTACTTTGATAGAACTCAATCAATAATGGTTCTACTTTCTTTCTTCATTACATTGATTGCTAAGTAATACTTTTTTTCTCTCATCCAAATGACTGGATGGAATCTGATAAGAAGATGTTCTTTGTTTATGCATTTTTTCTTTTGCTGCTTAGAAATTGATTCTTGCTTTTCAGTAGCAGACCAACAATATTGGCAATTATAATAACTTTTAGTAAAGCCTTAGACATATGGTAGAACACAAATCTTTCCAACCTACTTGCAATACTTGAGCTTTGCATGCTTCAAGCAGCTTTGCCAACAGTTTGTCAACATTCTTGTAATCGTTATTGCTCTTGATTTATTTGACAGAAATTAAGTTATTTTATGATCTAAGCTTTATCTCTGGTCGTCTTTCTTTTGCAATATACAAACATACAGTATGCAATACAGCAGACACTGAATGCCTTGGTGGTCTGTTCAGGGTTCACATGTGGGCATTCTTTGTGACCAAAGGAGAGGTCTCATCTGCCAGTTCATCTGTGAGCTTGCCACATGCACAGGACCAGCAAAATGGCAGCAACTTGCACTCAAAAATATTGGTACAGTCATGGTGACCACTTTTTTTATTCCACAATGCAAGTCTGAAGTCTTGGAAATCCAGGAAAAGGTAAACCAAAACTATCTTTCATCTTGCAAAACTACCTTCCATCATGTTCTGCTCATCAGACCTAAAAGCATGATCTGTGTGCATTCTTCTGTCTGACTTTCTGTAAAGGTACATGGAGTGCTATGGGATGTAAAAATGGAAGGCAAAGGCAGTCCAAAGCAAATTTTAAGGTCCTGTCCTTATTTTAGTTAGCATCCCTATATTTTTCAGTACAGAATCAGTGAATAAAATATACCAAATATATACCTGTATTTAAAAATACAAGCAAAGAATAGATACGAGCAAGGAATAGATATGAGATACAATCTGCCAGATGAAGTGCCTTACCACTAGAGATATCATGCCGTTTTCCCAAAAAAACTTACACTCTTTACCTGGCTGGTAATCTGGCTTTAACAGGAAAGGTGTTCATTAACTCCACCATCTTTGTATACTGATGCATAGAACATCCTCTTTCAAGATAAAACATCTCTGACTGAACAGAGATAAAAGCTCAGCCCTCATATAAGAAGTGAGAGACCTATTTCATAAAGAACAGACACTGTCAGACACCTCCTCTAACACCTGACATTTGGAAGAATAGCTGCATATGGCAACTTCATCCTAAAGAACAATACAGACACAACAAATCGAGAAGCAGGCCAGGAATCTTGAGATCTGGACTGCAAGTCAGCACCTACATGTGCTAAAAAGATACTGCATTTTCATTTTTCAGCACTGTGCCTTTTCATATTCATTCAGGATTCTCTCTTCAACTCTCACATTTTTTTGCCTGTATCCTTTCCTGTACTACAAAGTAGTCAACCTTCAAGGTAGTCATAGGAAAGATCATTTGGATTGCACCAGAGGATGCAGAATGATTACCCTCCCTCATCCATCTCTAAGAGAAGTGACTATCAATCATTATGTTTTAACCCAATTTAAACATAAACCAGTCTTATTCTTGATAATATTAAAGTCCTTAAGGTATTTAGTGAATACTTAGTTACCTAAAGGCTGAGGGTTTTTTATAATGATATTGAACATAGCAGTGTAGTTTGAAGATTAAAATTATGTTTGTCAGCCCGTTTGCTTAAGGATGTAATATGTGCAGGTCTTCACTATGAAAACTGAGAATTATTTTGTTTTCTACTCTTTTGTAATTTTCCATCTCTTCCCTTAAATATTTCATCACCCATACAATAATGATTTTCTCTGTGTAACATTTCTAAACACCAGCAGATCCTTCAGTAATTGCATGAAGCCAAACAATTAACATTTCAGAACACTTCAGACTAGCAGACTTTTTCACAGCAAGGCCACTGACTGTGATATGCAAATGCCAAGCACAAATCATTTGAAATGCTTCCAAACAGTAAATGAAATATTTTTCTCAGGTAGCATTTGACTGAAATTTGCACTTACAGATACCACAATATAATTTGATGCCTTCAATGCTTCATTTGTGCCTTTAAGTTATACTGGATAAGCAAAGCCACAGCCTGTAATCTACACAGATATGGCACAATCCTTACACATACATTCCATAATGTACAGCAGCTTCCATGGGGTTGGTGGAGACAGAAAGAAAACTGGGAATTAAAATGAATAATACATCAGTCCTCCAGCATAAGTATGGGAGTGACATTTTGAGTCAAGGTGAAGTCAGGAGGTGAGGAAAGTGAAATACAGACAGTTGGCTTGTTTGCTGCAAAGTTTCAATCATTCCACTTGCACATTTAAGTAAGTTACATCACCTACGAGATGTGACAAACTCAGCAACTGCAGAATGTAAAGACCTTATATAACACTGAATGGCTGTTAGAAACATGTTCCTTCCAACAGCAAATATAATACTGTATTTAAAAAAATCATTGAAAGGAAGTGACACAATGGAATTCTTGTAGAAACATATGGAAAAATTATATTATTCACAACACCTGAAATTAAAAACTACCTAGATCATATTCAATATAAGTGGTGTGAAGTTATAGATTGGATGGCAGATGGATGATAACATGGACTACTAGCCCTGATAAATTGACCATAACCTCAAAGTATGTATATACTTCTTCAACTGAATTGTATTTCAGAGTAACTGTACCTCCTGATTATAACCATCCAAAGGCACAATCTGGCAGTGAACAGAGACACTACAGCTTCAAGAATTTTTGTTCTTCATACATAAAATACAATACTCCATAGCAAAATAATAGTATTAGAGAATAATGATATTGTTCCAAGGTGTGAATCATGTGCTGCAAGGTAATAGAATTTTAAGAAAAAACAGGTTCAAATCACAAATTTCAAAATGACAACTCTTTGATTAAAGCTATTCAAAATCAAGACTAAAATATAAACATATTTTAAAAACCGAACAGAAAAGACAAGGACGTATCTGTTTGCAAAAACTTAGTGTCGTTCAAAATATCTTCCAAGTAAACATGAATTTACTTCTGCCCTAAAAACATTGTAAACTGGCAGATAGGGAATTTATATGTTTGTGAACTGGGCCATGCAAAGGTTTCTTGAGTCCTTCCATTCATCTTGTCCTACTTCTCAAGAAGAGAACAACTGCTTTTCAACTCTGCATGTGCCTATCATCATCTCCTGCCTCAGGCACTAAAATAAATTCAAGTTACCACTTTTCTAGGAGTTCCCAAAATTTAAAACACAATTGTTCTTACTTGCTTATTTATTCGGTGAAGAGTTACAGCAAGACAAGCCACTCAGCACTTGTGTCTCTGTTTATCTCATGACTGAATGGCAGACCCCCTCTGCTGACTCTATTTCCATTCCAACAAGCACACAATATTTAGCAGGTCAAATTTCATTTTTTTTTGCCTAGATAAAAATGTTCTAACATACTAAGGAATATCCATGTGCTGATACGTAAGTCCCTCCAATTTAATTAAAATAAACAATTGTGTAGTGCTGAAATGGGATTTAGATAGTAAAATGATCAGTTTTGATTCTGCAAAGCAGCAAAATGGCACATTGACACTGATCTGAAAGCTCACACTTGCTGGTCAAAGCAATCAGCATTCCCGACTGCACCATAAACAAAACTGAGAAATGTATGGTATTTTAAGCATACCTGCTTTGGGCTAGTTACCTGGCTGCTAGGTAGTGATGGAGTAACACAGCCTCAATGCACTTCATAACAAGACAAGCACAAAATCAAACGTCTTGGATTTCAGCCTTTTAACTGCTCATGCTTTTTCTTCCCCTACACCTTCACAATCTATGTAATACTGGCAAGCAATTGTCAGTCTTTAAAATATTCTAATGTTACTATTACTTAATGTAAACTACCAGTAATTCTCTGAGTACTTGACTCTTACAGGAACTGCTCAAGAAATACATTAGGCTTTAACTAACGCATATGCTATTTTAATTTAGTTTGCTCAATATATAAAATATCTCCACTATTCCTTGAATACAGTGCTTACTAGATAAATTACACTTGAGCAGATAGTCTCTGTACAGATTACTACATAATTATATAAATATACATTTACACATTTACTTAAAAATAACATATTTTTATAAAACACCACAACTTTTAGACAGTATATCCACTGTCAGGAATACTGCTTGTGCATGCATCGTGTTGCAAATGAGCACACCTAGTTTAAGCCAGAGCTGTCATGTATCAGAACTACAGCCAAGTTATCTTTCATACAGGAGGTACCACTGAGATCACATGCAGAGAAATACACTTTATCTGTACTTTCACAACATGCCTGCACTTACCACCACTCAAATACAGGAAGGCAGGAAAGAGTTATCTGTACTCTGTTGAACTGCTGACTTTGTCAAATGCAGCTTAACTTCAGTGGAGTTTAGCTATAACGTTCAATACTTCATTGACTGTAATTGCAGTCATTCCATGCTCCCAAAAAGCCAGTTTATGTAACATCACAGGTAGCTCAATAGTTTCCATGACAAAGTCTAGCTATTCTAATCTAAATTATTATGTGAGTTTTAAAGCCTGAATATTTTTTACTTTATGAATATATATGTCTTTGCAGAGACCACAGAAAAACAGTTATCCTGGGTTTTTTTAATATAGAGTTGAGGGTCTTGAATTTTTAAAAAAGCTTGTGAGAGTACCTTAGATACAGACAATATATATGGGACATCCCAGACAGCACCCAGAGGAAAAATAATCACATATACCTGATACTTAAATGCTGAGAGAGATCTACAGCATGCAATAAAGGTAACTTCTGTCCATAATAGACCTGTGTCATTATTCACAAGCCTTTAAGAAGATTTCTAAGTTCATGCTCCTGAAATTTTTACTTCTCCACCAAACTACAGCCATTCATCTCTTTAAAGATCTGCCTCCCCTATACGCCTCACAACCCCAAGCTGCAAGTAATTTCTCGCGTTTTCCTGAATTGAGTTCTGCATCAAAGGAAAGTGGCTATTAGCAAGTTCTTTACCAAGGGAAGGTGGCTATTAGCAGATCACAAATGTCATTGCATGAGAATTTACTGGGCTTTCAAAAGATGTCTTGTTACAGACTTCAGAAACTTAAAAATTCTTTCCCTGAGTCTTTCAATGAGATAAAGGTGTTATTAAGGTACCTTCTTTTCACATGCAAACAAAGACTTGGGCACCCATAAAGCTCATTCATTTTTCCCTACGTAAACTAGTTGGTCTACTAAATTATCTCATCCCTCTATATCTGATGGAGTCCAGCAGAACAGAAAGCTTGAAACCAGACCCCTAGATACAGGGATTTGCCTTATAGCATCATCTTGACAAATCATCCCTAATTCACTACCTAATCTGCAGGGAAGTCAGTGTAACATTCTAGTTGGTCTACTAAATTATCTCATCCCTCTATATCTGATGGAGTCCAGCAGAACAGAAAGCTTGAAACCAGACCCCTAGATACAGGGATTTGCCTTATAGCATCATCTTGACAAATCATCCCTAATTCACTACCTAATCTGCAGGGAAGTCAGTGTAACATTCTAGTTCCTTCTACTGTCTCCCTCTTTCACAATCTCATTTTCAAGAAATGAAATACCTAGCCTAGTGAACATTTTGGGCTTAGAAAGTAAGATTTATGGTTTCCTGGACCTCATCTTTGAATATGTAATGTAGGATTTATATAAAAAATAATTTTCAAGTCAATTTCAGATAGTAGAGATGGGGGAAAGACCAGAGGAAAAAAAAAAAAAGAGAGAAAATTAGAGCAATATAAAAAAGATGTAAGCAGCATTAGTTTTTCATGATTTGGTGTAAGAAAATGAGTTGCAAGGCCAAAATCTAATACCCTTTTTTGAAAGCACAACACAAGTCAAAAGATTAAGGGTAAAATCCTCTTAAGTTTGCTTTCCAATGCAAGCATAACAGACAGACTGTCTTCAGCTGTTATTTCCTTTATGCCAAACACAGAAACACCATAGTAGACCAGTGCCTGAAGGACTCCAAGACCATTACTCTTGCCATCTAAGCCTGATTTTTTTTCTTTGCAGAAGAAAATCATACCTGTTTCAAAATTCTACGCCTAACTACATTTGTATGCAAGCTAAGGCTTCCCTCATTCATGAAGAGACCACACTAGAAAGTCAGATCCAGAAATTCAGCAGGCATCCAAAATCTTGAAACAGCATCCAAGCTCTCAGGAGTGAAAGTAGTAAACCAAGTGTCTACAATGGCTCATCATGCTCAGTAGGACCTAGATGTTTTTTTTTAAATAGAGCTGTGGCTCTTTCACCTGATTAAAAACAATTCAATTCTAATAAAAGGCTTTAAAAACCAAGTATGTGGAGTTCATCTGGTTTAACACATTCATTAAAAATGTTCACAGAGTTCTCTGTTCATCAGGTAACTTTATATATGTTCCATATGCTGCAGAGAGTTTAAGGAAAGGCACCACAAACACTGCCTCTCCCAGTTTTCCACCTCTTCCTCAAACCTCTACAAGCCAAAAATTGAAGCATGCTGAAAAGGCGTTTAAATTGTGCTAGCCTGCTTACCACACGTACTGAAAGAACCCTCCACACTGTACATAATGTCAACATTTACCTCTGGGTCATGCGTAATTGCAATTCATATACTCAAAACAATAAGCAGACTTCCCAACAACCGTTGTTTGTTATGTCTGATGCTATTGTGGCAAAGAACCTTCTGTTGGCTCAGCTTTAGGTTAGAAAGTACAAGAAAATCTCAAAGGAAAACAGCTACGTTATATTTGATTTATTGAAGCCCAGTGACAAGACTGCCAAGTTCTTTTCAAATAGAAGCGCACAAATCTAGTGAAGTAGTCAGCATGAACCACACCTATTCTCTGAAGGTAATGGAGATCACACACAGCTGCTTCTTTCACAACAATATTTGGGGTTTGTCAGGCTACACAACAAATGTAACACAACATTTCCATTTTACAACATAAACCTCATGTTTTCAAAAATTCTGATCATATCCCATGCCCTTGGAGATATGAGAAAAGAACTGAAGAAACTGAAGAAACTTTAACAGTTTTCCCTTCAGAAAGCTTTATGACATGTGGCAACCTACCCCTTCTTAAAAATCAGTCTTTAGAAGGAACCTATTAGATCTTACATACCCTCCCTGCTCCCCAAAAACATATGAAGGGAAGATTCCACTGGGAGAGGAGGGAAAAGAAAAGTATGGGAATAGCCATGAAAAGTTGTGTGCTCTAGTAGATTTGGTTTATATCCCAGTTCTCACAAATTTGGATGCCTTAAGGCTGGTCTCATAATACAGAAAATCTCAATTTTAAGACATCCTTGTATGGCATGAGGTACTATCCTTGCCTTATAAATACAGAAGCCAAGTTCCAGATATGATTCTGATTTATTGGGCTACTTAGTTTTCAGAAAGATAGAAATTAAATTAGTTGGAAAAAAAACTGATCAGTGAACTTCACACAATAACACTGGGAAATCTTTCTGCTGTTGTGAGTTCCTAGGCATGTGGTTCTCACTACATCAGATCTGCCATGTTCTTATGCTTTCTTCCCTGACACTGTAGTCCTGATGCATGGAATATTTTACAGACCTCGATTTCCTGACAGGCATGCAGAATTTTCTGCACTACCTAGATAGACCAAAGTAAATTATTATAGGATGAAAACTATCATTTTGACAGTGTTCCACTATGAGAGGAACAAGGGTTTCCTGCTCTTATCTTCTCTTGGGTTTAAAAAAGTCACAATCATACTTTTTTCTTGAATTTGGCTTACATGCATTTCAAAATGAAAGCTGAAAATATGCTTCCTTTTCCTTTCATAATAGCAATCTTTAGCTACTATCACTTAACCATAACTACAGCTGCAAGTAATATTTTACAGATGCAATTTCTTCACAGAAAAGCTGAGATATAGAGCAAATTAAAACCATGTCTTTTTAACTCTCACTGAATATAGCTGTGTAATAAAATGGCTACAGAGACACTGGTAGTTGGTTTCTATTACCAGTTTTGCCACTGAAAACTTTAGTTCTATGTCTTTGTATAAACTTTGTTTGCCTGCAGTACTTTTAGCAAGATATAGACAAAATATGGTCAACATGTAGTACTCAAAAATGACAGCAATAAAGAAAAAAAGCAAGTTTTGAGTTTTTCAGAGTAGATCTCAGCTTCTGAGTTGTTCCAATTCTGGCTGTTTGTATTGCTCATTTTCTAAGACTTCAGTTACTGTCACCTCCACCAAGCAGTACATGACTGGTGAATTTTGACACTCTTCCACACCTAATAAGGCTTCAGAAATATATTTTTGAAACAAACCAAATAGCTTCAGTACAGAGGACTGATCCATAATTGCCCAAAAGGATTTAAATGCATGCTTTTCAACTCCCAGGACACTGGCCCAAATTCCAAACTACTTGAAAAGGAGAGGGAAGAAGTAGGCATTTTAACACTTCTTACTCAACCTGTTCTCCTGAATTCTTGAATATTAATTTGGCCCAGAAAACAAAACGAAGCATGATTTCTCAGCCATGGAGACTAGACTAGTCTAGTCTTTCAACATATTGTAACATCACCACTATTTTTTCTCATTACTATTCTTTCTTTGCCCTACTGTCTAAACAGTGTTGGTCTCAATTGCTAATTATATAATCCACTATTCAATTATATTAGTTCTTTCCTCATGACCTGCCTTTTTTCTAACAGTACCAGGGTATAAGGCAAGAAAGTAAAGCCCCTAAATTTAGGGCAGTTAATCTCTCTATTTAGATATGAGCAAGCCTCCCTCAGAAGAAAAATCAGAGTGCCTCAAACTTGTACTCTGAAGTTTTGTATGAAGTAAAACAACTCTGTTAATGATTGACAGAACATCTCCCTAATCAAGCTACATGCCTCATATTAACTTGTATATTCTCCCAGCACTTCATGTCTCAGTGGCTCGGATTTCTGTGGTAGCTTTCTTCTTTTTTGGTTATGTTTTTGAAATGCCTTACTGAGTTAAGAGAAATATAATGATAAGAAAGTTCTAGCGTAAGAGAACAGCATTCCTCTCAAAACTTTGTTTCTTTACATATTTGAAAATCCTTAAGTGAAATGGAGGGGACCACTGTGCAATACTACATATTCTAGAGCAGAAAAACACAAAAACTCTCTCAGTGTAATGATGAAATGTGGATTTTGGAATTCATATCTAAACATCTGATGGAAGTCTTCTCAGATAGGGAAAAAGGAATGAAAGGGGATTTTTGGTATTTTTATTCATAAATTCTACTTAGCACTCAGAAGCAACAAAATAATTAATTTCATTTGTTCATACTAAATTTTGCTATTGGAGTTTAATTCTTCATATGTAATATATTGTGTATATAATTTCAACTAAATAAAAAAAAAAGCTTACTTTGAGGAAGCTAAATCATGATAATTTCATCATCATGGTGAAAAGTTTTACAGCCATTGAAGAAACATGAAAGCAGTTAGTTACCCTGAAGATGATGCTTAGAATAAAAGTATTTCTGCACATAAACATAGCATAAAATAAAACATAACTGCACTTGAACTAAACAGTCATGTAAACAGCAATTGCTTACCATTTGGAAGCAAGTCTACACACAAGACTGAATACAATAATGTTTTCCCTTTTGTGATAGGGAACAGCTAATCACAGATTACAGGACAAATGGGGTAACAGAGAGCATCCATTTATAACAGTGGTTGATTTTGGATCCAAGCTTGTTTTATCTGGCATATCAGCAATACTACAGGAAACCACACTCTGATTAGAATGCATAAGGTTGAAAGATTCACAGCATTATCAGATTTCCCATGCGGCATGCTGTTACTCTGGGCAGCATTCTAAGACTGGTAACAAAATCCAGATGCAAATCTAGGGCATTATTTTTTAACCTTTATTTAAATTTATAACTTCCTCTTTATGTTGTTCAAATATCAAGTTTACAAGAGTTTGTTATCAAAGGCAAAAAAACAGACTGTGACCTGATTTAGAAGGCTACTAAACTTCTGTGTCCTTCATGCATTACTTGTCCTTCTGGGGCCTGACTCTGCAAACACTAAGCATTCCTTCTAAAACAATAACTGGATAATTTTCAAAAATCCCATACTGAGCATGTAGAACAAGAACACTGAAAGTGTACAACTCTCAAATAAAGGACAGTATCTCTATTTACACAACTCGTTTTACGGCCAGCTTCCGCACTCTCTCCACACTACTGAGGATCACCTTAACACAAATACCACATTTTAAAACCACATACTCGCCATGGTACTATTTTTCTAGTCAGCTGATACATGTGGGGCTAATAACCTGTATTCACCATGACTGGAATAACAGAATATGTGTGAAATAAATAGATATATCTGTGCATCATGGCATGCATCGTTTAAAAAGCATCAGCCACAACAGTTTCCTGGAATATTCTGCTTGAATACTCCTATCCGGGAAGGAAACCTGACCCCAGATTCTCTCAAGCAGACTAATTACAGATTTTAAGGAAAACAAAAATCCCGCATCACAGACTTCAAATAACTGAATGCAACAATAGGGTATCCAAAATCACAGAGCATCTGACTTCAGAAGTGTTGGTATTTTCCAAAAGTACATTCTGACAAGAGTGCCTCTTGCTTTGCGAAAAAAAAAAAAAATCCCAAAAAACAAACAAACAAAAAAAAAATCCCTGTCACTGCTAAGGAAGACAAAGGTTGATGCACAAATGCATGTTTTTCTCAAACAACAACATATTTCCAAGAGAACAACTACTTCTGTTTCCAGGCCTATTAAAATAATCCTCTTGAGCCTTTTTTATGAGGCTAAAGAGTGACCCACAAACAAATTATTTGAGGTGTGCACACCCCATCTTTCCCTTTCTGGTCTTGTACCAAGGAAGCTGCCAGATCTAAGGATAAGTTTGTCTGTGGGCAGAAGACACGAACCTACTAGATTTAATAATGTTGCTAGAATACTAAAATTAATTCAGTATTCTGTTATACATTCACTATATCAAAAGCACAATGCACTTATCTAAATAGCAGTGTGCAGACCTCATTTATGAAGGTGGAAAGAACAGCTAAGCTCACCTTCCAAGTACTAGACAGATACAAATAATTTCAATTTAATGGAAGTTATGCAGAAACATTTCATAAAGAAAGGGGATGAAGAAGAATAATAATATTGGAACACAAAAAGGCTTCTTACAAGGGTGGAAATACAATCTGTCTCAAGTCAAGAATGTTCTTAAGAACACTGTTTTAAAAAGCAAAGTGCCTCAGAATAGCTACAATCTCCTTATTTGTTTCTCCTCACAGTCTCTATTGCCACAGCTAGGTCATGTCCAAGGGCCATCTGTCTGCTTTAAACTACATGGTCTTTATCTCAATCCTATATCCATAGCCTAATACCAGAAATACAGATTCACTCAACACTCTCCTTAAATTCTGAAAGCCCTAGATAATTAATTTGGTTGGAATTTTAATGCATCTCAGCAACATGCAGTAATTCTAAACATTATATATGTTACATCTTAGGTAGAGCAACATACATCGTGATGAAGCTTTAGTTCTTCGATGTACGGTACAGCACACCAGGGACAAAAACTGGGTTAAGATTTCAGTAAGAGAGTACATCCGTTAACTAGAGATAAAATAGGTTAAAATTTCAGGGTTTGTTTGAAGAAAGCTGCAAAAATATTCAGAAGAAAACAGCTTGTGTGTGCTTGCCAATTTAAAAACAAATAAATAAATTTAAAGCAAATACACTCATTCACTTTCATGCTAATTATATTTCCTAGTGGAAACTAAGGCTGAGAAGTATCATATCTTAAAATCTCTTTAGGTCCAATAACACTAAATACACTCTTACACATTAAATCCACCTTAAAATCTAATAAGGTGCCAGATACAATTAGCTCTGCTAATAAAAATTAATCTGAATTCTTTTAGAATTAGCCTCTAAAACCTTGAGCTTACTTCTTAAGACACTTTATCCAATAAAGGCTGAATCCTTTGCTGCAGTTTCTTTGCACTGGTAAAAATTACAAGAATTATTTGTACATAAAGAATTATGTAACTGTTTGGTATTACCCCTTGTCAGGTTTTCCATAAAACATAGATACACTCATAAGTGCATATGTAGGAGTGATTAATGTTTATGAAACAGAACAGTGGGATTCCAGAAGTACCATATGATGACATGTCAATATTTTGATCGTCACAGACTTAGAACAGCTGCTTCTTCAGCCCAGCTGATACAGTGAAACATCTCAAATTCAACACAGATAAGTTTAATTCCTAACAAAAGAGACTACTATGGATCTGTATATGTAATTTTAAAGAACCTCGCCTTGCATACCATTTCCAGGATTAGTTTATCTTAAATCTTTTGTTTACTGTTACGGCACTGCTGTGGAGTGAAAGGAGCTGATACAAAGATAGAAACACAACCTCATTTAAACAGGAAGCAAAACTAAATGCTTCTTAATAGCTCTCTGTAGCCAGCTCTCTAAACTCCCTAGTTTTCAACTACAGCTAATACTTCAGTTTAACAATTCATTCTGACACCCCTGGGACCCTCTGGCCCCTCTTGTTCTTCCAGACATTGTAGAAATAAATGGCTTTCACACAAATACGTTCCACAGAACAGTAAGACAGAACAAAATGTTATGTTCTGCATTGTATGCTGCCTCTTGGAGTTGAATTCTTGCCATGAGGAAGCCAGTAAGAATTTCACTTTAACTTCAAACACACCTAACTTTCCACTAAAATGAGTACATATCACACAATTTTACTCCAATATTTCAACTAACAGCCATAAAAGAAAACTAGGTAGCAATTGGGAGAACACTGTTTCATTGAACTCTCTGTGGATTTGGTTTAACGGGGAATATATAATTTCAGTTTCACTTCTAGAAAATAATTGTACAGGAACTGTCACACTGTTGACAGATGCTACATTTTTTAACTAATTCCAGAAGTGATTTAAAGGTCTGCAATGCAGAATATAATGGCTTTTTAACATGAAATTTAATAATTACTTGAGTTTATTAAACCGATGGAGAAAACTAATTTCATCTCATTCTAAATTGTCTTAATAATGTTGACTCATTTTGAAACTAAATGATATATTACAAAGATACTCAGATCAATTAATGGATTCATTCATCAATGAATTTTCAGATAATTTGAAGTATTTCTTTTCATACCTTTCAGCTGAATTTCCTTTTAATTCCCAGAAACAACTCTACACTACGGGACAAGAGTAGCTTAAGAGAGTGCCTGCCCTTCATGGACCATGTGTGAAGTCATGCACCTGAGCAGTATAAAGGGTCCTACAGTCACATTTTACCCTGCGGTCTGTCAAGTTATCTTAGGCATACACTGCTCAGCCACTCAGCTTCTTTGGCATAAAACTGATAGAGCCCGTGCAACAGTTACCGGGAAGAAAATTCTCTGTTGTCCTAACAGCAACATCAGTGCTGTTCAGCCTAGAGTAGAGCAGGTTGTGTGGACACTTCACAGAAACCTTCCAGGATCTGAAAGGGGCCTACAGGGAAGCCAGGGACAGACTCTTCATCAGGAAGTGCAGTGATGGGACAAGGAGTAATGGGTTCAAACAAAGAGGAGAAATTTAGTTTAGATACACAGAAGGAATTCTTTACTCTAAGGATGGTGAGGCACTGGAACAGGTTTCCAGAGAAGCTGTGGAAGCACCATATCCCAATCAGTGCTCGAATCCAGTCTGGATAGGGCATGAAGCAACCTGGTCCAGTGCAAGGTGTCCCCTGCCCATGGCAGGGGCGTTAGAACAAGATGATCTTTAAGGTCCCTTTCAATCCAAGTCATTCTGTGATTGTTATAGCAGAGGAAGAGAGGAAGTAGTTGAAGTCCATATTATGCATGTTAAAGTAGGAGCTGTTTTCACTTTGCAACAATATATATGAACCTCTATTTATATAAACTATAAACCTATTTAAGCCTTACTTTTCCTAACTCATTCAAACTGCCGGTTCAGTGACACTTTGTGTGCTGTGCTTCTTCATGTTTCCAGGAGTAAGTCTTTCCATGAGAATATTTACAAATAAAATTAAGGAAAAGTGAGACTGAGAATTTCCTGCATGAGAAATGTGCAACTGGTTTGTTTCACAAATACACAGAACTGAGATGGATGCTTAAAGCACAGTCTACATCCAAGCCACAAACATTTCACCATTTTTGAAGCAAACTGCCTACAAGTTATCCCATCTTCCACAGAGATGCTGAGATATACATGAAAATTGATGGTCTATAAATGATTATCTGTAGAAGTGGAATTCCTGATCAGTCATAGCACCTTAGATAAGCCAGAACACTTGCTACTTACTGTATCTTTAATAACTGAGTTGTAAGAAACTGTTTAGCTGAATGCTGCATTTTCTCATGTTAAGTGAAGGAGACAAGACCACTATAAGAATTACAAAAAATTACTGAATGGCTTCCAACACAACTAATGTTCACATCTATCAACTCAATTTAAGATTAACTCCATCCCAGACAGGCATATAGCTTGTCAAAACCTTTATGAATTTTTCAATAAACTGAGTTCTTCCCGTTTTCTCTGTGATATCATAATTTATGATACTCAGACATACTCTCAACTGCTCTTCTGAAAACCCAGGTTTACTATAATAGCCCTTATTAATATGTCTAATACACATTCTTTGACAGTTTATCTATATAATTTTAAAAACCTGGATATATCTGGATCTTGCCAATGCAACATATTCGTCCATGTCTTTACTAATTCTATACTTTAATATGTCTACAAATGTGTTCAATTCTAACTCTACAGTTACAAGGTCGCCATGGGAGGCCTTTTTAAACATGAACATCATATTTGCTGCCTTCTATTTCTCCTCTAATGAGGCTGTTCATATAATCTGTTCAACAATCAATAGCATAATGCCATTACTTTATCAGCATTTTCACACCAAACTCTTTACAACCTTCCATAAGCCTCAAATTCAAATACCTATTTCTCCTAGAGCTATTGAGCTGAAAGCACAGCCTTAATTAATTTGTATCAAAGCTGATTTCACAAACATTTTCATGCTAACAACAAATCCTATACCCAGAGTTGGTAACTTCACAAATCAGCATTTTTATCCTCCTGTATCTGCTGTTTAGATCAAAACCCCAAGGATATTATCTACATTTTCTATAATGCTAAACACAATCAGAAATTACTGTGTAACGTTCATTAGTTTGCTCATCACCACAAATTTTCTCATCAACTACTTTATACATGTTATCCAGCACCATACCAACTTCTGCCTATATGGTACTTCTGTCTTAGCCCAAAAGAGCCTGGAATATAAAGACAAGGTTTCGTATCAGCAAAGGTTAATTCCTGAAGCAAAAAAGCTTAGTTTCTTAGCAGTCAGACCACAAAATAGCTGATTATTTTTATTTTTATCTTACAGACAGGCATAAATAGTCTTCTCTCTCCCAAATTTTTCCCCTTAAAAAGTACATTGTATTCCTCAATGTTTTTTAAAATGAGCACTGATAAGCTATACATGTTTCTGTAATCTTACACGTATCTGTAAGCTATGTGTTCAAATGAAAAGTCACAAATGACTAAAATAAAAGCCAGATTTTGTAGATAATGAAAAACAGAAACACTGTGCAAAAACTACACACACAATTTTGCACTCTGTCCAAAGTAATACACTAAACCAAGCACTGATCTCCCTCTTACTCATGGCACACATGCAATTTTATTATTTTGAGTGGTATTATGGGACTTAATTGACGTGCAGACAAAAAGCAGACTGTAAGAACAAGTAGCTACATAAAAACCTCTAAATCAGAGAAGTTTTAAATAGATATTTTGGGACATATATATATTGCAAGTGGAAGCAAAGTACTGTACAAACAGCCTTCAGATGTGTTAGCATCATGAAGAACCAATACATTAAAATGAGCTGTATCCATTGATTCCTTTAAGTATTATCTTCTAAGAAATACAGCCAAGTTTGAAATCATGAGTGTACTAACCCTGACCAAAGGATAAGGTTTATCCTCAATGAATAGACAAATGACTCAGTCTAACAACTTGAGTTCCACTTTATTCTTGTGAGACAGTGTCTCATTTCCCCAAGAACTGACTCAAACTTTTGATGCAGACGATGATGATTATTGTTATTGTTGCTTTCCCCATCACTTTTATATGCCACAAAAGCTCTTTCACCAATTAAACTATGAGCTTCAAAGTCATAAATAACTCCTACCAATATGACAAGAAGATTCAGTACTTTTTCTCCTCTAGTTAGCAAGCTATGAAGTTGATACAAGCATTTAACTATTAATTTTTCTAGCAAATGACTGTCTTTTTCTCTATGTCAAATCTGCAGTGGGGCAAAGAAGCTGAAGCTGCATGCATAATCAATGATTATAGGGCATGCATGTAAAGGCTTCCCACCTACTCTGAATTTAGAAAACATTTCCCATATTTACTACATAAGCATACCAAAAGTGACACTTACAGACCCTAAACCCACACAATACACAACCTTAATACAATGGAACTAATTTAGAAAGCTGTATCCAGCTGTAGAAAGACACTGTGCTTAAGAGAATAATTCAGTGTGCATATTACAAATATATTTTTCAATTAAACGTGGAGCCGGGGGGGATTTCCCATGGTAAAGACAACCTTTTGGTGTGAGGGCTCAATCATCTTTGAGAAGGAATGATTAATAGAAAATAATTTCCAATTGTAGCAAAATCAAAAACCAATGAGAAATGCACTCTGTTTAATGCCATGAACTGCATGTTGGAATTCTTATATTCACAACAGGGGTGTTGCCAAAATTGTCATAAAAGTTGACTAAAAGTTATCCACAGGGATGAAATAGTATCAAGAATTGCTTTTTCTGGTAATATGAACAAATTCAGTAGTGACAATGATGGCTTAAACATATGAAATGTACTTGTGATGATCTGCAATCATCTTTTAGTTGCTGTGACAAAAAATGCATGCATAATTCACACAGTCAAATTAGATGTGCAAGTGCACCACATCCCAATCACCAGCTCTAGGATTTGCACAAACATACTTTTCTGTTCCTGGTGGTTTTACATACCAAATTCAAAAGCTTGGTATTTTTTACCATGTTACTTTGTACTCTTCAAAACGCATGGATTTCTTCTTGTTCCGTAGAGCTCTGTGGCTTTCAGAGGAATCCAGACTACTCATGTTACCACCACTGCAGAGGTACTCAGAAAATGCACAAAAGAGCTATCACTGCCACCCAGTATTTTATCATACATATTTAGAAACATAGTAACATGTAAAATTAATGCTCTTTGTTCCTTCTCCCAGTCTAAAAGTTATTCAACAACAAATGTATAGCAGTAGTTCTGCATTCCCAGTGCAGGATAATCTCCAGGAAAGTTAATATTATATCTTTACAGTAGAGATTACCCAGACATTTCTATGGAACAGGATTACAAGGTGCTGAGCAGTTAGCATAAAGAGAGTAATATAATAAATTGCCACATTCAGCATCTCCCATCAAAACCTAAAGGTAGCCTGAGTGTAGGTGGCACCAAAAATTCTCACGGTTCATGTAAGGAGTGAGTGTGTATGTAGAAAACCAAACTAAATCCTGAATCAACTCTCACTATGACTGGAAGTGTGCAGAAAAACAGGGGTTCTGATTTCTTTCTTGCACCTCTAAGCTCCTGATTGCCAATCCCCAGCATTGCTCCATTTTCCTGTAGCAGTGGGAAATACATTACAATATGTTTAGAGGCATTCATCCTTCTAATTCTTTTTAATTGATCTCAAAGAACACCCCCACTTACTGGGGTAGGTGAACAATGACAAGGTATAGTAATTTGCCATTAAAAAAAATTATATAGCTATAAAAATAAACTTTATATGCTATTTTGTTCACTTTTAGGTAATTTTTTTATTACATCTTAAATCCATGAATTATGATAGTAGTACATACACATGTCAGTTGGGACAGAACAAGGCATTGTAATGGTATTTGGATAATCCACTCTGCAGGAATGTTCATTATTTTTCCTGAGCTTTCACAAGAGTTCCCTGGCATAATACTGCTACAGCTGCTCTACAGTCTAATGTTATTACAAGGTCTGATTCAAAGATAATGTCTGCTAGAGGAATCTGGCAGGGAGCAAGAGTCCTATGAAAATCCTTGTGACGCTAAGGTGTAACTAATGGAGACTGAACTACTGAAAAAAATGTGGGTAGTAACAGCTATTTGTTTTGAGTGTTGCAAGAATCCTGAGGGATCATTATTTGTCAGTACAAAACAGTACTCACACAAACCCAAGTTATTTTTTCTGGAAATCTTGTAATTTTTCTAATAAAAATAAATTTAAATAAAAGGTCTCATCTCGACTTTATCCATGGTACAGAAGTAGTCCAAAAAACCATTTTCCTCAGTACCTCTCTTATCTTCATTTTTGGATTGAAGAAAACATGAAAACTGCAGAAAAACAGAAACTAGGAACTGGCTATCAACTACAGTAGCCAGTAAAAGAGAATAAATAACATGTAGTCATCAGCGGGAGCCAGCTCATGAGATAGCCTTATTGGCAAACACAAGGAATTCCCTTTCCTATTTCACACACTCGAATGGAATCAACATAAAGTTTAACAAACATAACATATTGGTCTGTATTTTACATCTGTAAGATTTGGTCTGTATTGTTGCTAGTGTGTAACATATGAGTAACATATTCTAGACAGAACTCCTGGTTAGGAGAAAAATATCCAGTAATTAAGGAGTTAGTATCTATGAAAAAAAGTTGGGAAAGGAGACAGTTAGACATGCACACAGGTTCACATTTGCATGTATTTGTGTCCTATCACCATTCCTGACCTGTAAATATGAGGAGTCTGGACTTCAGGGGGAAAAAAAGAAAAATCCTTCCTGCACCAGGAATTCATGCTGCCTCTTATTCCAAAATACTATAATCTCAAAAAACTGTCAGTCCAAGTAGCTGGATAAGAAATTAGAACATGTGTGGGTGGATTCCTTCCTCCAGCCTGAATTAATTAAAAATGATTGTTTGCTGTATTATTTTAAAGCAGATTTTTGGAACAGGTTAAAGAACCACTGTTCTGACTTTAGCATTTCAAGCCTAATAAGAATGACTCATGTAAAAAAACTCGGAGGAAAAATTAATAATAAGGAGGATAAATATAAAGTGCATCTTACCATCTTCTGTTCTTATTTGTTGCTTGGAGAAATTCACACATTCTTGTACAAGGCCTACCTCATTTGCTTTGGCTGTGGTTATTTCTAGTTAAAGCATGTACACAAAAACCTCACATATTCGTGTCTCCAGTCAGTCTGGGCAATTCCACCTATTTCTAATACCTTAGGCTGGCCCTTTACTACGTTTTCCTTTCTCACATTCTTAACCTGAAACATGTATCAATACCCTGTGCTTTCACTTTCTCAGCCAGTTATTAAACTATAAGAAAGTGATATGGACAACAGCTTTGAAGTAAAAAGTTAAAAGCAATCACAACAAATATTTAAGAGCACCATCTCCCACCATTTTGGGGCTGGTTAATCCCTACTGATCCGGCAGCACTAAATACTGCTAAAAGAGTTGCTAGAACCAATTATGGTCTTGTATTACATACACTTAAATAAATATTAATAAAAAAGGAACAGAAATCATAATTTCCAGATCACCAAAAAATTATCTTCCAAAGCATTAAACAGCATACAGACTGACTGTGAAAGGGGAACACACAGAATTTACTATGCTGCAATACACCTTCAGTGAACAAGGCTTCTGACTTGTTACAAAATCCTGAAGCATGATTAAATAACTCCCTTTTTTAAAGAAAAAAATATACACAGAATTTTAGGTTTTCTAAGATGCCAGCCCTCCACAATGGATGTATTCTACTTCATATTTTTGAAGCCCAAGTTCTACACATGTTGATTTATATGGACTAAATGGGTTAGATAATGGCTGAATTCTACCTTGCTTCTCACAGAAGATAAAGTACTTTGGAACTCTTAAATAGCCATTGATTTTCAGTGATTATATCTTAAAAGATTTTTTCATTGTTTTCAAATTTGTTGATATTGGGTAACAGATCCAAAATTGATTTAGGTGAGAACAAGCTGATAAACAATCTTCTAAGCCTTGTTTTGTTTTCTCAGGAAAGTAGAATGCAAATTTACCAACTAAATCTTTTACAAGGTCTGTTCTCCAAATAAAGCCAGCAGAATGTTTTGAATGTTTAAATGCCATCAGCCATGATGGAAATGCTCTCCATTACAAGATTAAAGCTGGGTGGTGTTGGGTAGTCTTGAAATTGACCTTACTCCAAAGAAATCCCTATGAAGAAAGAGAAAACTTGACTTTTGCTTTAACAGATTACATAAACAAAGCACTTTGGACATTTTTTGTCTCAGGAAAGAGAGAATCTAAGTCTACACAACATTCTTCATTCTTAGAATCCTGAAAT
This sequence comes from Daphoenositta chrysoptera, assembly GCA_013397915.1. NCBI lineage: Eukaryota > Metazoa > Chordata > Aves > Passeriformes > Daphoenositta > Daphoenositta chrysoptera. The sequence goes on from VZRO01006415.1 coordinate 927,492, forward strand.
ACTAAAATTATGTTCTGTTAGCCTTGTCTCTTGAATTTTCAGAGTATAGGGTACCATATACACACAGGTATGTATGTGGGAAGGAACCTTGTAAGTTCTAGTTGTCATGACATAACACAGGGAACACAGTTTTGAACTAAACTCTCTGGAAACCTGTTTAAAATACGTACACCTACAGAGACACCTAAAAATGTTGACCTGCCTGACACCATCGACTGTCTAACAGACTGGCACTAGTCATAACCTGCTGATGTTCACCCCCCAATTCTCTTTCGAGTGAGAAATCTCACTTTGACTTTATAAGCATCCTATATGCATCACCTCTTGGAGTCAACTTACACTTCCTTCCACACATGCTAAAAGCACCTGTACTCCATGAATTATCTCCATTGATGTCACAGCTGACACTACAGATCAAGTTACTGCACAGTGTATGTTCCTTAGCCCTGTCCCTACTATTCACACCTTTCACAGATACATAGCTTCCGTTCCCTCTCATAACAGATATTGAAACCCTTTAATAAATGCATAAATTCAAAATCAAAAGAAATTTTACATTACTTTCTAAATTACTATTTTGGTTCTCTCACATTCCACACGGAATAGGCTGAGGTTCAAGATTCAAAGGAACATTACATAGCACGTCAGTCAGTTTGCCTTAACTGCAAGTTATGTACACCTTTAAGAAAAACTGTTATGGAACGCACATGCCTTTCTGGTTTGGATTCTTCCATTTTCTGAGAAATTGAACTGGTTTTGGCTGGGGCAGAGTTAATTTTCTTCACAGTGGCTCATATGGGGCTGTGTTTTAGATTTGTGTTGAACACAGTGATGATAATACAGAGATGTTTTTGTTATTGCTGAGCAGGTCTTACACAGAACCAAGGCCTTTTCTGCTTTTTGTGCTGCCACACTGGAGAGGAGACTGGGAGTGTATGGGAGACTGGGAGGAGACACAGCTGGGACAGATGACCCCAAATAACCAAAAGGATAGTCCATACCATATGACATCATGCTCAGTACATAAAGTGGGCGGAAGAAGGAGGAAGGGTGAGATGTTTGGATTGATGGAGTTTGTCTTCCCAAGTAACTGTTATGTGTGATGAGGCCCTGCTCTCCTGGGGATGGCTGAACACCTGCCTGCCCATGGGAAGCAGGGAATTATTCCTTGTTTTGCTTTTTTTCCCTGCACAGCTTTTACTTTACCTACTTAACTGACTTTATATCAATCTATAGGTTTTCTAGCTTTTACCCATCTGATTTTCTCCCCAGTCCTGCTGTTGAAGGAGTGAGTAAGGGGCTGTGTGGTACTTGGTCAATGGATGGGGTTAAATCGTGACAGAAATTCTACATGACTATTTAGTTTTCAAACAACGAAAGAACAGATAGTATGTGTAGCTAGGAAAAAAAAAAAAAAAACAAAAAAAACCCAACAAACCAGCTTGAAATTAACTCCAGGTTTCTGACCACAGTAAGTCTTCTAACAATTTAAAAAGGAAAAAAAATTAACCACAAGAACAGAAACAAAAAAAGAAATACAGACTGTTCCCATCTTTGAGGTGCAAAATGTTCTTGAACTGTTCTGTTCTAAAAAACAACATGGGAACTCATTGTGATGTCTCAAATACTGTTTTTCAAAGCATTGCAGCTCTGTTACATAATTTTGTCCACAGACATCCCACTGGTGCTAACAATTAGTGAGCAATACTTAGCATCCAACATTATGTTTATTACCAAATCACACTTAAATGGAAAAACAAAAGCTGTCAGTCTAAAGATATAAACCATAGGTCCAGTAACATTCTTGTACATGTTAAAAATCCCCCAGGACTTCAGCGAAGTCCGACTTTTCTAACTTTTTGCATTACAGAGGAGTTCATTACTTCTTTGTCTGTAGTGGAAAACACAGTGACATCTACATAGTGTTAGCACCTCCTAGCAGCTGCAACAGATCCTAAAAAGAATTAGAAGACAGTAAATGGCATAAAAATTTGGCAGGCCAGGACTTGAATTCAACTGTTAAGTTTAAAAGGTCCCATCACCACATTACCATTTAATTGAAAGTCCTAGGATTCCTCAGTGAATTACCAGAACTCACTTATAATATCAGTGATGCAGCAAATGAACACCAAACACACCCAGTTCTAATTTAAAAGGAAAACAATGAACATATCCCTTCACTGCTGAGGTTAAAGAGAACCATGATACTGCATAAATGAAAGAACATTCTCTAAAAGTGTCTCTGTGTGTATGTGAGAGAGAGAGACAGAGAATACTAAAAGAAATGGCAAATCAATATTAGCCAAAAAAATTAATTAGGGATAAAAAAAAAGAAAAAAAACAGCAAGAAGAAAATGCATGATGTACTGTATTTTAAATGCTCTGCTTTTAATATCCCAGTCTTCAATGTTTACCAATAAGCCATCATCTAAGCACAGTCTAATTCTGGATGAGTTTTTATCTACAGAGATACTTGATCAACTGCTGTTTATTCTCACACAGTAAAATTCATATTAAGGAGCCAGCTGCTTGAGACAGTTTTTCTCATGAAATGTCAGTGCATCATGTTTTCCGAAGTAAACCCTAAACCGTAAAAATTCCTAATCCATAATGTTCAGCCTATAATGTGACATCTGGGTCAAAGGGAAGATAGCTGTTTATCCCGGGGCTTTAATTCATTTTATTTTGACACACCCACAGTATCTTCTAACTGAATTCATTTCAGCGAGGCTAAAAATGTTAAGAGCACAAATGTAAGCACCAGAAGGAATACTGTGGGCTGAAGAATGGTTTTAAGGATTTCCTATGAAAGCTGAGAAATTGACTAAAGTTTATTTCTCCCATACCTGTGCAACACCCTTTTTGATCTTTCCACAGAACACTAACTGAAAAAGCAAACAAAAGAAAACCTTCTAGTGTCAACACACCTATACACTGTATAATGCATGATAATGGTATGTCTAAGACATTTACTACCCATGCAGGATACAATTGATTCTGTTTCCATGCCAGTTGTGGTTCATTTTTAACACCGAGAAAAGCTTTGTGATGGGCTAAGTGAATCAAATTGCCACCTGAAGTAAAAGCAGTCCAGGCAGCCCACACGTGTTTCTTCAGCACAGCCTACCAAGCGTCCCCTGTCACAGAGATGCCAACAGACGGGCACATCCCGGCTGGAGGAGGGCTGCCAGCCGCTCAGCCCGTAACGCTGGTGTGACGCTTCGCAGACCAGGTCGCGTCCTCCAGCCGTCCCTCAGCTACACCATTTCCCCCTGCGCGTCCAGGCACAGCGCAGCCCATCTGCGCCGCTCCGAGCCGGGTCTCGAAGCGCGTGTCTGAGGCACCGCGGATGGCCGCGGGAGGCGGGATGCGCCGGGGCCGCCGCGCAGCGCCCGCAGCAGCCCCTCCTCGGCCCGGCCACCGAGGGACCAGCGCTGGGGCCGCCCGCCGAGTCCCCTCTCCGCAGGCTGGGGGTCACTTGTCACGCTCGGTCCCTGTCCCCTCGCCCCTCCCGTCACCACAAGGGCTCCCGAGCCGGTGGCAAGGTCGCCTCCCCGTCCGCGTCCTCCGCGGTCCCGGGCGGGCGAGGCGCGCTCCCCGCTCCCCTGTACCTCTTTGCGGCGGCGGCGGCGGCGACGGCGACTGGCCCCGGCTGCCGAGCGCCGCCAGCAGCAGGAGCAGCGGCAAAATTTCCCGCGCCATGACT
>VZRO01006415.1:931317-989846 GCA_013397915.1 Daphoenositta chrysoptera
CCCCCCCCCCCCCCTCCCCGCCCCGCCGCCGGCCGCGGCTCCGGGGCAGCGGAGGAGCCAGCGGGGCCGGTGGGCACCGAGGGGCCGGAGCGCGGCCCGGGAGGAGCCTGGGAGGAGCCCCCGAGCCCCGCGCGTCGGGCGCTTCCCGGAGGCGCCGGGAGCTGGGATCAGCGCGGCTCCACGAGGCGCCGCGCGAGGAGGGCGGCACGTGCCCGACGGCCGCTCCCAGGGATGGGCAGCGCTCTGGCCTGGGAGTCTGCTCGCCACATGAATTAGCCCTGATCGGGTTGTCCGGCAGAGGAAAAAAGTACCTGCGCTGTGGCGGGGGAAAAGAGAAATCGCTTTCTGAGAAGGCGCTTGGGAAACGAGGACTGCGGCGGAGTCGAGCACGTTTTTCTTGCCGTGACTGGGGGTAGTATGTCAGCGCTAGCCAGGTATGACAGGGGGAAAAAATCCGTATTACTGCATAAAGGAAAAATTAACCTTGCACTAAAATAAAATGTGGATTAAAATCTATTGCAAAGTTCTCCTGAAAAAAAATTGCATTTAAAAAGTCCATTAAAAAAAACAGGTTTCGTCATGGAACAGCAAGGCTTCCAACCTCTGAGTACACTGAGAAAGGATATCAAGGGCTATTAGAAAGAATGAGCTGGGCTCAAATCACAGTATATCTCTGGCACAAAACCACAATGGTGCTAGCAGCCCAGTTCTGACTTGGATGGTCATCCCTGCATTTCACNCGGGACGGCCAGCCGAGTGAGCCGCAGCCGCCGGGAGAGCGGAGGAGACCCCGCTGCCCCGGGCAGGGAGCAGGAGAGCAGGACACACCCCTGCCCCCCCACACACACTCCCCGCCCCGCCGCCGGCCGCGGCTCCGGGGCAGCGGAGGAGCCAGCGGGGCCGGTGGGCACCGAGGGGCCGGAGCGCGGCCCGGGAGGAGCCTGGGAGGAGCCCCCGAGCCCCGCGCGTCGGGCGCTTCCCGGAGGCGCCGGGAGCTGGGATCAGCGCGGNGGACTGCGGCGGAGTCGAGCACGTTTTTCTTGCCGTGACTGGGGGTAGTATGTCAGCGCTAGCCAGGTATGACAGGGGGAAAAAATCCGTATTACTGCATAAAGGAAAAATTAACCTTGCACTAAAATAAAATGTGGATTAAAATCTATTGCAAAGTTCTCCTGAAAAAAAATTGCATTTAAAAAGTCCATTAAAAAAAACAGGTTTCGTCATGGAACAGCAAGGCTTCCAACCTCTGAGTACACTGAGAAAGGATATCAAGGGCTATTAGAAAGAATGAGCTGGGCTCAAATCACAGTATATCTCTGGCACAAAACCACAATGGTGCTAGCAGCCCAGTTCTGACTTGGATGGTCATCCCTGCATTTCACAAGTCTTGTACCACTGCACTTCAAATTGAGCTTTTCTTGTTAGTCACATCAAAATTAAGCACTTCTGTGTGTTTCCCGACATAAATACTTCAGCATCTATGAGCTCATTGCTGTAGCCAAGAATGAGCGAGGCTGGGGATAAGCATGCTTTTGGTACATTGATTATTTAAGCTGTCAAATCACAGCATTTTCTATTGGTAAATTTGCCTGTCACTCCAAACCCAACATTCGAGGAATGCAGAATTTTGCACGTAATTGATTGTTGTATCCAGCCACCCAGCCAATATGTTTCTCTCCCTGTCATCCCGCTCCAAGCACACTCATTCTTTCTCTTCAGAGTGACTGCTCACTTCCGAGGTTTCTCCCCGAACAGCCTGAGCTGTTACTGGACACTCATTGCTTCCATGGCCTTTGGGAAGCTGCTCCGCCAGCCCAGGACAGCAACAATAATGCTCTTTTATGGCTCGGCCATTTGTCGCTCCTAAGTCAATGGAAAATACTCCAGTCCTCTTGCCAAAAGATGATGTGTGTGTGGTCTTCTGCACTTCTTACTGGGAAACTCAAGTTCAAGGCTTATCTTGATGATTTTCATCTTGTCAGCTATTTGCTTTGTTGTGCAAGTATACATAATTGGGGAGCTGGGAGGGACAGAGAGGACTCTGTGCACAGTTTTATCGCTATCACTATTTAGTCCATGAAGTGTTTCCCTGTAAGCAGTAACAGTAGCTGCTTTCTTCCAGCTGCTTCTCCCTTTGCAATTCCTTTCATGCAAAATTTTTGACTGCAAGGAATTGTGTGTATGTGCCAGAGGAATAATCTAGTGAATTGTTAAGTACAACAGAGAAACACTCCATCCCAAATATGTGTCAATTTGGTCAAGTGCAGTGGCAGCTGCTGCATAAAAGCCATGCTAGCATGAGTTACGTACTCCCACAGCTGGAGAAATTCCTTCCAGGGCTCCAAAAGTTGCAAGTGCTGTGGATGAGTTTGAGATAATGCTCCAGAAGCAAATTGTGGAAACTGAAAGTGGGACCTGAAGGCAGGAACCTCTGCTTCTTTGAGTAAAGGTCTCATCAGATCCAAGATATCTGCAAAAGATCTCCATGACTTGTGATCTCCAAGAATTTGAGATCAAGAGCAGATTGGTTTTAAGGGGGAGTACCTGCTTCCCCAAATATCAATATTACACCAATATTAAATACAACAGATTACTTACCTGAGCTTTTATTTTAACCAGGCTTTCCTGCTGTTGAGCCTGTGCAGTCTTTCATGTGAGGATATGTTGTGTGAACTCAGTTGAGCAGCACTGGCATACCCAGGTACCTCATCACCTGTCAGAGCCAATTCTGACTCGCTGTGCACCAGAGATACAAACTTTTAACAGTTTGGGGGCACCAAGAGGCAAGATATGCCAGGAAGACCTGCTGACTTACTCAATGATTTTTCACACCTGAACCACAGGAAATAATTTTATCCCATAAAATCCCACAGTGTATCAAGAAGCAGCAAGAAGGGGCTGCTCCAGAAAGAGAAGCAAGTTGGAAGATGAAGTGACTCTAGTGAGGCAGGCAAGGCAGTGGCCTCCTGCAGTCTCCAAATGCAGAAGGAGCAGATCTGGGGATGATAACAAGGATTAAACAAAATTACAGATCTCCAGACAAGTTCATAGTCAGGAGGTGAATCTGAGGTCAAGTCTGCAAACAAGGGTCAGGGTCAGTGAGGTGCAAAGCGATACACACGTGTAGCTGCAATGTAAAACAGGCTGGGACTGGGGCAAGGGCTTGAACTTAAGTGTAGCATCCACTCCTTAAATGCAGGGAGAAACCAACAAAGTTTCTCCAAGCTTCTCCTCACACATCAAATGTGTCACCACTGCCTGACAGAAGGTTACAAGGCTGTGCCAGGTCAGAAGTGGCCTCGGGCACAAGCAGCCAAACCCATAGGAGTGAGGAGACGAGGCTGCAGAGACTGTAGCTGTACCCAGGGCCATGACAAGAAGACGCTTTTCAGCTAAAGCAGTGGCTAAAGAAGCGTTAATGGTAGTCTGTACTGAGGGTGGAATTGCTGGGCTGAGAGGCAGATGTGAGTAAAATCAGATAAGGACTCATCTGAGAACAGATATGACTTAATATTTTCATGGCTTTTGCATTAAAGAGAGGGGCTCTTAAATTAATTCTGCTGATAAAATAAGATTGGGGAGGACCAATGTATATTTTGTAAATGTATGCATTTATGTATACCAATACACTGTGTGAGTTCATACAGTTTTTATTCTCAATGACTCAAGCATCAAAAATTAGAAGATCCTAAATACTGTAAGATCCTGGGTCATGCCAATAAGGGCCATCAGTAACAGTTTCTTATGAGAATGATCAATAAAGAATATAACCCCAAACTCCTGGGTGGAAGTCAGTGAGTCACGAGGCAGTTTTGAGTCACCAGAATGATGCAGCTATGAAATAAGCAAGTAGAGCCTAGGATACATAAAGCCTAGCATCAGGGAAAATATTTCCAGTGAAGATATGAAAATTAATACTGTTGCATCCCACCTAGGATATCATAGGGAATTACAATCACGCATGTTCAAGAAGAATTTATTCAGACTTAGACAGAGCAGAGGCCTCTGGGGAAGGGAGAGCTTATCTGAGACACATAGATTAGAAGGGTTTGATTTGTTTAACCTAGGAAAATAAGATGTGAGACAGTTCTAAGCGTAACAGGGATGTTAATGGATGAAATTGTCATAAAAGGAAAAGAGCATAAGCAAGATACAGATCAGTATAGCATGAAAAATGGAAGATAGTTTCTAATCATAAGGTGTGGAAACAGCCTTCTGTTAGGAGAGCAGAGGGGAAAAAATAATCAATTTAAAAGTAGACCTTGGCAGATTTATGAAAGTAATTCCATGACAAACCTGCCTGCAAAAGGCAGGAGGATTGGATTTGATAACCTGTGCAACCCTGTCCTGTGTTCTTAAGTGGACTGCAATCAAAGGATAAAGAAAATAAACATTAAAAACGAGCTTTAAAGGATAAAGAGAAGATTCAGATACAGCACTTAGGATGAATTGAAATATGTGAACCACAAGAATCAAAGAATTAACCCATTTTAGGGGCAAGGTGAGACAGTCTGTGATTTGGACCCAGGTCAGGAGGAACCAGGATGTCCTCATGCCAGGGTGGTGATCACCCAAAGCAGGTGTTAGGGAAGGGGCTGGCAAAAGACAAGTTAAAGACAGACAAGGAATAAAGAAATGAGATATGTGACTAGGAATCAATATCAAAGTAGAGAACAGAATTAAAGATCAAAGTAGACAAAGGACACATGAAGAAAAGAACGAATCTAACACTGATAGAAAACTATTCTTGTGAAGCCCTCTGTTGCCAGGGTCACCGAGTATTGTCAGTTTAAAAGCTGATGCAGATAACTGCAGGTCAGAAAGCAATCCTGTAAAATTAAGGGGGAAAAAAGGAAAAATAATCAAAAGAACAGGGGGAGGATAGGATAGGCCTGGGCCTAGGTAATAAAGAGCGGGTAACTATAATTTGGCAAGAAAGACTGTGAAGAGAGGATGACAGCAATAGCAGTCACTGCATGCTGAGGAGGCTAGAGTCAAGAGCAGAGTTGTTACAGTTTGATGAGCTACACACGGCATCAGGATGGAGCTCATTTCAGAATAGAACTCATTTTATTTCAACCCCTCCATTTTGCCTTGCTCACCACCCCCGTAATTAGCCAGACTAATTAGTATAGCCAGCCCACTTACTGTCATTATTTATCATTAACTCTTATAAAAGCTGAATGCTCATCTGTTAGTACCTCAGTATTGGTACTTACGCATAAGGAACAGACAGGAGTCGTGGTCTTGCCTGATATTGGATTCTGTGGGCCATTTGGAAGTGCCACTCATTTCTGGTCTTGACTTCTAATAACTTTGTTTATGCCTATGCTGCTATTTTAAGTGGCTTTTGTTTTAATTTTGATCCTATGAAAATAGAAGAGCAATGTCAGTGACATTATGTTAGCTTATGTTTAGCTAAGAATATGAAGCAGAAAACAAATAGAATTTCTCAGCCCATAATTAATTTTTATAACCAAAGTCTTTATGTACTCTCCATAAATAATATACCTGATGCAAAGCCTTTTGTGGCTCTATTTTCAGAGAATCAGATCGTTTCCAAAAAAAACTTACTGATTTTAATAGCTACTCATTACAAAGAAACTAGAACTTAGTCTGAAATGACACATAATTGTTTCAGTTTCAGAATGCATTTAAAAATACTCTCTATCATTGATTAATTTAGAAGGTCTGTTGCATGTGAGAAACTGTCAAAATTGTTAGACCCAATTAATAAGAAAAGTTAACATCTCCTAATTTTGCCCTGAAGTATAACTTTGCCTCTCATGGAATGGAAAGGAAGGTTATTTGACTGAATCATCAGTGTGCGTTTTATGTTTCCCTGCCAGCCATTAATGAATTGTAAAAAATAAAAATTAAAAATTAATAATAAAACACAAGATTAAACCAATTCTGTAGAATTAGATTGACTTGCCTTCCTAAAAATGGATATTACTGCAAAACATGCAAGATAGGGAGAGAAACAGATGGGCGATATCTGACAAATAAAATTTCCAGATACTGCCCCATCTGTTTCCTTCTACACAGTTCAGCTATAAGCTTTTTAGCATTATAGGGTTGCTTAGGTGATATTCCTCTTTGCAATGATGTCACACCCAGAGACTAGCAAAAGCAGGTTGGTACAGTAATCTGAGAACAAGGATCAGTTCACTAGATGATTACCAATTTATATCCTCAAAAGTACAGGCATTAAACTTCCCTCTTTTATAGTGGAAAGATTTTATCTTCAAAAAAAATTTTGGTAAACTCTTTGGCTTGTTTTTGAAATTGTTTTCCAGAAATAATAAGATCAGCAAAGTTAGAGGAAAAACAAATCTAAGTTTACAGAAAACATTGCTTCACAAGGGTAGCAAAAGATATGTATTTATAAGTACATTGGTGACATTAGATCATTGTCAGTTAAGATGTAAGCAGTTCCTGTTGATCTCCTGTACATTTTAAGACTATATTACTTTATCTGGTAAAATCTAAATTTTTGGCTTCACTGCTTAGGTTTTATTATGTTTTCTTCACTTCCTGATACTTTTTTAAACAAAGCTTATTGTTCCTCTCTGAAACTCAGATGCCTTAATTTATGAAAGAAAAATGTGTCTTGAATATTGCTACATTTTACAAGACCAGAAATCATCTAGGAAGTATCATGGCCCTAAGGAGATAACCATAAAGGACCATCCAAAAGGCAACACAACCCCCCACTCCTCCCATACACCTCCCATACACCTGGGTGTGCCTGGAGACATCTGAAATAATGAGTATGAAGTGTTCGGATCGATGTAATCAGCTGCAGGGTTATAGCTGCACTCATGATTACATCTTACTGAGCTGGCTGTGCTGTAGTTTGATGAGGAAAAATCTTTGGCAGGTTTCTAGATCAGGGCCTTTAGAACTCTGTATCATAGTGCAATTGAAGTTGATGACAGTTTTGTTTTACAAGAGAGAAGCTTGTGACTAACTAGAAAGAAAATTATTGGTAAGGAAAGGAAGGAAAAGGAAGGCAGGAAGAAGGAAGGTGGGAAGGTAGGAAACATTGAATCTCCTTAACTACTGTTGAGTTTTTCTCAGCTTGTTTACTCCAAAACAGAAAGGGCCAAGCAAGAGGTCTTCATTAAAGACTTCTCCCATGCAGCTACTCTGCAAAGTGACAGATGGTTAGTGTATTCTTTCCTATTTTGATGGAAAGTCAATTGGTGCACTTTGTTCATTAGGAAAACCTGGAGAATTTTGTAAAAGAGCAGTGAAGGTCACACTTCTGTCAAATTACATGCTTGTATACATGATCAAAAGTGAACTTCTTCATTTAAGCTGTAGCATAATTTTCCAGTCAATAAAGAAGCCTCCAGATCTCATCTGCATCCTTAAAATTGGGTTCTTAGAAGTAGACACAAAGAAGATTTTTCTGACTCATTTGAATTTTAGGTTTTCTGAAGGAAAAAAAAGTGAAAATCTTGAAACTGGAAATATATAAAAGCAAGAATTTTGAATGCAATTCCCTCTTTGCAAGAATAGTATATTTTGTACTAATTACCAAATGCCCTTGCATACATCTACAAAAGCATCTGTCTAAGGGTCAACTTCTGTACTGACAGAATACATTCCCTTTAGTAATCTTAAAATATAAAATTAAGGGATGTTTCTAATGTGCATGTACATCTCAAAGAGAAATTGTGGCTTGGTGCCATCAGGAAGTTGCTTATTCTATGAAATCATAATATTTTTGAAAACGAATTTTAAATAGCCAGATTAGACAATCATCTTTCATTTAAATAAATATCTAATTATACAATCTTTATTGCTAGGCATACTGTATTACTGTTGGCTGGATGATTATTTTAGTCAAATAAAACAGGTCTATGGCATGACGTCTAAAATGGTATACCTGCCCATCAGTTAGCCTGCAGAATTATGAACACAATACAAATACTACCTGTTCTAGGCATCCAGAATTATACCACTTCTGCACACAACCAATAAAACATAGGAAGAGAGAGACATAGGGAAAGTAACTCTGTTAATGAAGCAGTTGATCTTATTCTATATTTATAGGCAAGAAGCAGAATATTTTTCAGAATACCTCTTGTCAAGCTTTAGCTTGACAGCTTGACTACAATAAACAAGATACATTCCTAGATTCATTTCATATGAGGCTGGTGACTGGATGGTCAGAAGAACAGAAGGCTCTTCTCCTCGGTCCGACATTGTAGACTTTTAGAACTTCCTCTGAAATCTGCTTCTTCATTAAAGAAATAAGAAAAACAAATGAGCAAAAATTTGGTTTGCACATTACCTAGATAATAGAGTTCTGTATATTTTATATGAGACATGTTTCTTTCGTTGTCTTCTCAGGTTATTATCCCAAAGATCTTGAGAGAATTACTTGATTTCTCTTCCATGTACAGTTGGTTTGTGGAGAGTTCATTTGCACATGCATTTGTTTCACTTTTAGGCACTGTCTTTTTTTTGTTTACAGAAAGAAAGGTATGGTTTGACACATATGAGAGCAACACAATACAATATGGCTGCATGCACTGGGCAAGGGAGGTACTTTCTACTGTTATTTGTTGTTATTTGTTGTTGGATGTAATATACCTTCCTTTAGTAAGACTTTTGACATCTTCTCTTTCAGGGAACTCACTGAAAACCTGAAGACACGTGAGCTGGATGAATCAGCTCTTAGATAGGCTGAGAATTAGCTGGACTACCAGGCTCAAAATGTCATAATCAATGGCTTGCCAACCAAGTGGTATCCAGTAGCAAAATGGACTAAAGGACCTCTGAACATCTCTCCAACATTTCTGCCTGTGATTTTTGTGACATGTGTATGGCATGTTTGCTCTTGCTCAAAGAATATGATTCTTTCCTTTATAAATTGGGAATGATCTTAAAAGAAAATCAGTAGATTCTCATCAGTTGAAAGAGGTAGAAAAAAAAATACTTTTTCTTGGCATATATTATGTAATGTATTGCAAACCATTCCCTTTATAGCTAGTTTTCAAACTTGTGTTTTACATCTTCTTATCCAATTGCTGCATTTATAAGATACTTGTTTTCACAAATGGATAATGAGGTATTTGACATAAACTGTTTCCTATGTTTGGAATATTAAACTCAATAAAGTCTTAAAATACATATGAAATGAATATTAAAACCATTAATTATGCTTTAATAACATTAAATATAACATTAAAATAACAATATTAAATGTGTACATATAAATATGCTTCTAAAAATTGGTATATATGGTTTTAATTTTCTGCTGGTATACATATATATATATACATATCCTCTTGTTGGGTATTAAATACTACTTTTTAATGAAAGACTCATCCATTAATCAAATGAATGCTATATATCTCTCATAAACACTCTCCATACTAACAATTTTTTAGCAATACCATTATTTTAAATCTACCTAAGTGAAATTTGAAAAAAACCTTGAAGTTGTTTGAAAATTACTTGTAATTTCAGACTTTAGGAAGCTGATAAATTAGTACAGGCAGCTGTCTCCTAGCTCCATATTTTGATTTTATTCTCCTATATATTTAAGAAAACCTCACTAGGGACTTGTCAAGATTAATCTGTTGTTTATGAAAAATACTTAGTCTCCCAGTTCAGATTATTAAAGATATATAAACAAAAACCAATTGAATATGTTAAAACAAATTAAATTCTATTTCAAATCTGCGTGAGGAGATTACTGATCCCTTACTGCTAGGACAGAGGGTACTGAAGTAATGTTTAGGACATCCTGTAGGATATACATACATATAGAATGCAACTACGCCAGGTCCGTTCAGTTTCCTAATCCTCAGGTTAACATAAAACGGGTTCATCCTCTAAAATGGACTAAATCAGTTAATTTCCAGGATAACTGGGAATTCTGAGCATGAATCCTCCCCAATCCCAAGAATCTGGCTCCCTGGACTCAGGGCCAAGTGTGATACATTAAGGGCCTTGAGGAGATACAGAGAAGCTGCTTTGGGAGCCTTCCCCTTATTCTCCAGACCAGGACATAAGCTCAGGCTGTCATCCTGGTTCTGTGCTTGAGTCATGCTGCAAGTTCATACTCCCTGATTCTGAGTCCAATCCACACACTTGGCTTTCTGACCTGGCCCCTGACCTGTCTGGGCACTGCAGACTGGATTGGTGATCGCTGGGCTGTTTACAACCATGGTTACAGTCACCAGACCTGATCTGCCTTTCTCGTTCGGGTACTTCATTCTTTGCATCAGAGCTGCTGCCTTCCCTGCCGTGGTGTTGTCCTCAGCTTTGGGTGTGCCTCTCCTTGCAGACCAGCCCCCCTCACGCTGCTCCCAAACGCCGACAGGAGAACGTGCTGGAATTCCAGTGCTGCATGCAGCGGGAAAGTGACCTGGGTAGGCTCAGCCCTCTTTGGTTCTCCAAGGATACCCCAGGAAGCCTTGTACCACCAAGTTGGGGATTCAGAGTAGGTCCTAAGTCCCACCCACGGGTGGAAGGCCCACGTTGTTGAGGTGCAGGGGACAATGAGTCGGTCCTTGAATCACGGTGCTCTCTTTCTTGCTACTGTGTCCTGCTGGAATGGATGTAGATCCTTGTCCCAAAGGACTTGAATCACAAACAATATACATCCAAACCCGTTTACATTACTTGGCACAGAGAGCATTTTCCAGCCTGATGACTGAAGGCAGTGCAATAAAAAGTACAGCTTTAATGAGAGACAGCCTTGACCTTGTAGACCTTATAAACAAAGAAAGGTAAGATCAGCAGGGTTAAGATAAGCAGGAGGTAGGAAAAAAGAAGGAAATAGAAGAACTGAATTTTGGCATATCAGATTAACAGCTGAGATTTTTGAAGTATTTTTAAATATATATGTTTGCAACTTCAGTGTTTTATTCCAAAATATATTGTACGTGTTTGCCAAATGCTATCAATATCCAGTGCTGCACTCATCTAGTGCAGCCTGTGCTAGCTTTAACTCTCAGTAAGAGCTCTTCAGGCAGCCTAAACATTACTCAAAGTATCAAAATATTCTTTTTTTTTCCTCTTTGAAGGTCCACTTCCTGGAGGCAACTGATTTCCTGTGAACATCAACTTCATTTTAAAACAAAATGAGAATTTACAGGCATATTGATTGCAGAGGGAAACTTGATCTAAGTGCTTGATTTGAAAGAATAAAGAAAAAGTAAATGAAATAACACGTTAAAAACATATTGGATTCTTATAAATATGAGATTTGTTGGTGAATGCTGGGTGCTAATAATTGTCATTACCAAGTAGAGCCTTTTTTTCAATCAAAATATATTTGGGTTAGGATTTTAGGACAGGGATTAAATTTGAAGGAGTAAGAAAAAACATGCTTCAAATGGCCAAATGTTTCTGTTGAAAAATAAGTTCTCACCTGTGCATTAAAAAAAAAAAAACTGAGCGAGGATCAGAGATTAACTGGGAAAGCATTCAACTTAACTTCTTTCTCCCTTGTGCAGTAACCAGGAGAGCTGCTCCCAGCTCCGTCCAGCCCAAGGTTACACACCTGCACCACATCAAAGCACAGGCAGCCCCCTGTCCAGGAGGGTGTGTGGCAGGCTGCACTCAGAGCCTTGACAAGGACTGAGACAAGATAGTGCTTTATTCTGTGGGGTAAGAGTGACCTGTGTGTCGGTACAATTTACTAGTTTCAGGACTTTCTTTACTGTGGTTTGACATTGAGGTTTTTTTGGGAGGTTTTGTGGCTAGGGCTGTTATAACACTGAATAAATACCCTGGGTCTGTACTGAAGAGTCACAGCAGAAATTACAGAGGTCTTGTAAAGAGTAGCAAAAAAGCCATTTTGATTTGTTACTATCAATAAAGAAAATAAGTCTAAGAAAAAGTATATGTGGATGTCTACTACATCTATCCCACAGATATTCTGGAATTACAAAGTAAGACTAATACTGTTTTCAGCTGAAAACATCAGGACTTCTAAATTCTATAGTCATGGGATCCAGTAGCCTGAATTGTTGGTAAAACAGATAAAAGCAAATCAGAATGAAATTAGCACTGTCAACAATTGAGGAAATGGGTCTTTTTTATCCCTGTGCTACATGTGAACCTGATTCTGAAAAACTAATTCCTTTAGCAGGATTAGCATGAACAACATTGAAGATTATAATCAGAATGAAAAAAATAATGATTTTTTTTTCTTACCTCAGAGATGAAAAAGAAAAAATGTGGTTTACAAAGTACATTTATGAAAGTTTAGTCTTCTGAGTAGCAAGGAAGGATTATTTTGGCAAGCTGTGTAGTCATTTATATCTGAAAAGCAAATGGAATTTAATTATTTTGACAAATCACTGTGGTTTTCAAGATTCATCACTCATGAAGAAAAAATAATATGCTTAATAAGTGATCATTCTCGTTCCAGCCTAGTAATTCCAAACTTTTAAATTCTCTTTTCTTAATTCTAGTTAGCATATTAAGCATGGAATTATATAATTTTAAATATATAATTTGAACTATAGTGGTTTATTTAGGAAATATGTTGCAGTACTGGTCCAAGCAAAAACTGCTTCATCTCTACTACCAGGTATTAGTCTGCACACTCTCAGCTGTGTTTCCAAGCAACATGAATTCCCTCATCTTTTTGATGCATTTCACCTCAGTTTCTGTCACGCTGAGCTCCTACCTCACCTTCAATTGTGACACAGCCTGCTGTTGGTGCTTCCCAAAAGTTCTTGTCCGAGTGCTGGTGTACTTTGTAATTAGATTGTGGCATTTGAGCAACCACAACACACAGATCCATACCTACATTTACAGTGTTCTCTTGGATCTGTTCCAATGGCTGCCCTAACAAGAATATTTTTGGGACATCACAGCTTCAATCATATCCATACTGTGAATTTCTGGGGCATCTCTGAATATCATACCTCATGTGACTTCACAGTCCTGGTTGAGAGGAACTCAAGCATTAATGTTTACTGACAGTACAATTTCATCTTCCATATTCTGGGATGATCCACAGTAAGCTATCAATTTCAATATATCGAAGTCCCCTTTCTAGGACTTAACACTAGGTGTGGATATTTCTGGTCCATTTGAAACCTAAAACAACATTATCGGGTTCCAGTGGGGAAACATGCCCAGCTGTTCTCGGCTTTAAGCAGATACACATTCCTTCCAACATCCGTGGAAAAAAAATCCCTGACTTATATAAGGAGCCGAAAGAAGAGACAGCTGCTCATTATACTTTAGTGTCTCTCAGTCACAGCATTAGACACATCAGCCATGGTTATGATGCCCAGTATTTTCGAAATGCCAAACAGACTACCTTACTGTATTGATACTTGTTGCATGACAGTTCTTGATACATTCTTGCCATTGCTGAATGTTTCAAGTGTTAAGGTCCACCAGGGCTGCATGTGATACTGGTTTAATGACATTTAAACAACGTAGAGAAAGCAAATGAGGAATCTCACTTACACAGTTGCAGTAAGAATAAACGTTTCCTAGGCCTTTGCCCACCTGATGCTGTGTTAATACCCTTGTGGATCTGGTTCCAGGAGAAAAATACTATCTATTGTATCATCTGCGACTACACTGATTCTACTTGTCCTGATTTATTCTTATTTGTCCTGATGTAATGAGTCCTCTTTACATCTTTTTCCTTGGTGTGTTCAGCCTGGAGAAGAGGAGACTGAGAGGAGACCTCATTGCAGTTACAAATTCCTTGTGAGGGGAAGAGGAGGGGCAGGCACTGATCTCCTCTCTGTGGTGACCAGTGACAGGACTTAAGGGAATGGCATGGAGTGGTACCAGGGGAGGTTTAGGTTGGATATCAGGAGAAGGTTCTTCACCCAGAGGGTGGTTGGGCACTGGAACAGGCTCCCCAGGGAAGTGGTCACAGCACCAGCCTGACAGAGTTCAATAAGTGTTTGGACAATGCTCCCAGGCACATGGTGTGACTCCTGGGAATGGTCCTGTGTGGGGCTAGGTGTTGGACTCGATGATCCTGATGGGTCCTTTCTAACTTGGCAAATTTTACAATTCAGTGATTTGGTGATTCCTATCCTTCCTCCTGTCCTCTATCACTCGTCTCTAGATTTCTTTATTTCTTCTCCTTATTACAGGCAGAAAATTGACTTGGCTGGCTAGAGTAGGGAAAGAACATTTCTTGTGTCCCAAATGGTAACTTTCTGCTTTGCGCTCACTTGTAAAATAAGTTTCACAGCACCAAGCCCAAATCCCCTCACACATCCGTATGCAGCATCCTGCTGTTGTGCATGCCCAGTCCTTTCAGAGAAGCCCGGGTCTTGCGAAAGCTGAATGAAAAACGTCATTTTATTCAGTGCCTGACATAAGGCATGGTGGGTGGCTGCCCACACATGCAACAAGTACAAAAATCTGTTTGCAGGATGCTTCCCACACATTTCCCAATCTTCCCTTGCTCCCCTGATACTGTCCTGAACCTGGAGCGTAGAGTCAGGACATATTACCCCACCTTTTATTCTTTTACCATCTCCTCTGAGGTCTCTACTTCTATACTAAAAACTACTAGAATGTGCAGAAAGCTGTGGAAGACCTCTCTTGTTGCAGGGACTACAAGGAGAAGGGACAGAGAGAGAGATGGGCTTTGAGGCATCAGTGCATCAAGAACAGTCTTAGGCTCTCCTTTTCCCTTCAAGTTGTGTTTTATTTTTTAGTACCTTTTTACATAAGGACAGAACAGAATCTCTTTCACTACTAAACTTGTCTCCTGAGAAGAAACAGTCACTTTCCATACCAGTCAGGTCATGTGATTTGGGAAAAGAGACAGCAACTCAAGATGCACCAGTGCTGCCTCACTGTCTCTCAGGGGCCCATTGATGGACTGGGAACATTTACCTGCCCGAAAGCTCAATTTCAGGCTGGTGGCATTTATCCTTAATGGGTATTAGCAGAGCAACAATGCTGGAAAGAAGATTTCTGGCTGTCTCTTTGACAGTGAATTACTTCTGGTGACTGCAGGCCTGCCAGTTTCAGTTCCTTGCTCTTCTACATTTTCTTTTGACTGCTTTCTGGGATGGTCTGGCACTCTTACACAACATGCCAAGAAATCTGCTACCTGACAATGAAAGGAATGGGTTGACAAAATACAGGTTTCCAAGAAAGAAGACATTGAGGACTGTGAAAAAAGGTCAGAATCATCCTCATGTCTAAACAGGGGGTCAGATTTCTGGGCAGATCAATGATAGGTGTCTACTAGCCCAGACCATGCTGGTATTTTAAGCAAGAATCAGTAGTGAGTTGTTTCTTCTCTGGGGTAGAAATATAGCTCTCTCTACCACTATGTACAGAGGCAGCTCATAGCATTTCTTCAGGAGAAAGAAAACCAGATCATTTTGTGAAATGAGAAAATCTTGATGGGACAAGAATGAGCAATCACAAACCAGTTATATATAAGAATATTACTTTTTAACTAACTTTCATATTGTTTCCATGTGTTGAATGAACAAAATCATTCCAGGATTTGTTTACCATGATCTGGTTTTCTTTAGATATAGTACTGTAAAGGGAATATTGATCATTCTTTTAAAAGAAGAGTTCCTAGCCTCTTACTTGTAATGGTAGAATTTAAAATATGTGTAAGTGTACTATTGAATCACTAGAATTAGGAAAATGAACAACTGAACTTTATTTCTGTATCAAGACACAATGAACTTTACCTTTGTGTCAAGATGCAGTACACACAACATTGTGTGAAGTTAGAAATATCTCTGGACATATCTTATTGCTAACCCCTATCTCTCTTCAGAAAAAGACCTTTAGCTGGATCTGTTCATAATGAGTGCTGTAGGTGCACAGGACTTGCAAAGAGGTGAATAGTGAGAGCAGAATACACAGAGATTGATAGAGAGGAGGAAAATTTTTGCTTCAAGATCCATCTCAGAAGGCCAAAATTGACTCTAAAGCAAATAGACATGGTATGACCTATACCAACAAAACTGTTTTTAATAAAAGTAAGTATTTTCCTGGTCTCTACCTAGGAAATGAAAGTTGGGTTGTATTTTCAGCATTCATGACTCAGTGCTTTTGATTGTTTATTGTGAAAAACCATGATACAGATAATAATGATAGTTACACTATGCTGTGGATATATTACCTTAAATCAACAGCAATTTAAAGTCTTTTTATTACAGAATTTCTGCACATGCTAAGAAGTCTCTTACTACAAATCTGAGAAATTGAGAGTGTCTGCCAGACAAAACAGCCATATCAATAGGTAATTTTTTCCCATTCCTTTTGTTTACATGGAACATTGTGTGAAAACCAATACTGCTTTTCAACCCTTTTTCTCTTGGTTACAGCTAACAATCTGTGATTGTGAAAAGTGATGAAGATAAGTTTAAGGGTATCATGGAGTGACAGGTGCTCATTGGTCCTTATTCTTCTCTTCTCTTCTCTTCTCTTCTCTTCTCTTCTCTTCTCTTCTCTTCTCTTCTCTTCTCTTCTCTTCTCTTCTCTTCTCTTCTCTTCTCTTCTCTTCTCTTCTTTTCTCCTTTTCTTTCTTCTCTTCTCTTCTCTTCTCTTCTCTTCTCTTCTCTTCTCTTCTCTTCTCTTCTCTTCTCTTCTCTTCTCTTCTCTTCTCTTCTCTTCTCTTCTCTTCTCTTCTCTTCTCTTCTCTTCTCTTCTCTTCTCTTCTCTTCTCTTCTCTTCTCTTCTCTTCTCTTCTCTTCTCTTCTCTTCTCTTCTCTTCTCTTCTCTTCTCTTCTCTTCTCTTCTCTTCTCTTCTCTTCTCTTCTCTTCTCTTCTCTTCTCTTCTCTTCTCTTCTCTTCTCTTCTCTTCTCTTCTCTTCTCTTCTCTTCTCTTCTCTTCTCTTCTCTTCTCTTCTCTTCTCTTCTCTTCTCTTCTCTTCTCTTCTCTTCTCTTCTCTTCTCTTCTCTTCTCTTCTCTTCTCTTCTCTTCTCTTCTCTTCTCTTCTCTTCTCTTCTCTTCTCTTCTCTTCTCTTCTCTTCTCTTCTCTTCTCTTCTCTTCTCTTCTCTTCTCTTCTCTTCTCTTCTCTTCTCTTCTCTTCTCTTCTCTTCTCTTCTCTTCTCTTCTCTTCTCTTCTCTTCTCTTCTCTTCTCTCTTTGCATGCATTTCTTACTGTTTAACTTTGCCTCTCTTTATCAGCAAACACTTTGTATGTGGGAGGCATGCAACA
Source organism: Daphoenositta chrysoptera (assembly GCA_013397915.1). Classification (NCBI taxonomy): domain Eukaryota; kingdom Metazoa; phylum Chordata; class Aves; order Passeriformes; genus Daphoenositta; species Daphoenositta chrysoptera. Next base: position 948,478 of record VZRO01006415.1, read on the forward strand.
CATAAATTCAGTCCTGCACTAACTGTGGTAATAGTAGTTGGAGTTCTTGATGGTCTGGACATGCATAAGTCAATGGGTGCCCATGGGATGCACCCATGATGCTGAGGGAGTTGGCTGATGTCATTGCAAGGCCACTCTGGATAAACTTTGATCAATCGTGGCAACTTCAAGATGTACCTGAAGACTGCAGGAAAGTAAATGTAACTCCTATCTTGAAGAAGGGCAAGGAGGATCCAGGGAACTACAGGCCAATCAGCCTTGATCCCCAGAGAGGCAGTGGAGTAGCTAATCCTGGAAACTATTTGCAGGCACATGAATAAGAAAATCATCAGGAATGTCCAGCATGGCTTGACCAAGTGGAATTCATATTTCACCAATCTGATAAATTTTCACAGTGAAATTTATGGCCAAATAGATGAGGGGAGAGCAGTAGGTGTTGGCTGCCTGGACGAAGGGTATCCTCGGCTGTGTTAGACAAGATATTGACAGCAGGTCAAGGGAAGTGATCCTTCCCCTTTACTCAGCACTTGTGAGGCCAGACCTGGAGAGCTGGTCCTGCTCAACCTAGAGAAGAGAAGGATGAGGTGGGATCAGATTAATATATGTAAGTACCTGAAGGGAGGGTGCAAAGTCAATGGGTCCTGGTCCCTTTCAGTGGTGCCCAATGGCAGGACTGAGGAAAATGAGCACAAACTGAAACACAGAAGGTTATGTGGGTACATCAGGAAACACTTCTTTACTCTGTGCAATAAACCAACCAAGCACTGGCACAGGTTGTCCAGGCAGATGTGGAGTCTCCATCCTTATATTCAGAAGCCATTTGGACATGATCCTGGCCAAGCAGCCCTAAGTGATTCTGCTTGAGCAGAGGGGTTGGACCAGGTGAATTCCGTAGGTCCATTCCAACCTCAACCATTCTGTAATTCTTTAGTTCTTCTCATAAGAGTAATTTAGACAAGGAACCTTAGAAGCTTAAGATCAAATTTGATCAGTTTAAGAAAAAAATTACTGAGAAATTTGTCCATAAGAGGACAATACTAGAACTGGTGATAGTGGAAGTCTCTCATTCATATGTGTCCTACTTTCAAGTTACCCCTAAAAAATTCAGTAATTCTTTTCATTAAAAATATGTACTGATACTGGTAAAAATGAGATAATTAAAATATTATAAAATTATTTATGTTGTTTAATCATGCAATGATATGTGTATTATGCATAATTTAGGTTGCTTTTTTTACTTAAAAAATCATGAGCTAGGTATTTTACACACACAGCCACAAGAAATCTTCCCCGTAGTCAAACCACTGTGCCAACTCTCTTTACATTTAATGAGCTGGCTCACTTAGAATGTACAGCAACATCCTTTTTTATTATGGCTAGGTGTATAGTATGAGGGGTATCAGTAACAAAGAAAGAGCTGCAAGACTTGGCCAAATGTGAGCTTCAGTGGACATCACAGACACACTGTTTTTTCCATTCTCATTCACTGTTTTTCCCATTTCCATTCTCTTCTACTGCTATCCCCGCTCTACCCTGCTCAGATTCATAGTTTATTCAGCTCCCTTCTATGAATTTGGAGTCAGCAGCTGGATGTTGTACATACCCAACCCCTTTACGAGTCTTAATTATTTTATCATCTTATGGACTGACCCTCAGAAGTGAAAAGTCATGTGCTTGTGACTCAAAGGGAATTGTTCATGAGGGTCTGCGATTTGGCAAGAAGTGCTCAGTAATTCTGTGTTTAAAATATGAATGACTTCTTTATACACAATCTTAGAAGTAACAATAAATCTATTGTATTGCTATTCCAGTGTGTTGTAACAGAGCCTGTGCACCAGCTGTTCTTGTTTACAGCATGAGAAAACCCTTTGTCATAAAGGCCCTTGTTTAAACAGAAATCATGCCATATATTCTGATCATGCCATAAACATGTAATTCTTATGAACAATTATATAATCTCACCATATTATGTGATGATTATTTAGATCTAATTAGGTAAGGGTTGAGTGAACTTTGATCTTTCATTTTACGTTTTCCACATATGTCTGTGTATGGAGATATATATACAGATTTAACTTAGAAATAACATGTTTATTATTATGCTTGGTCTACTAAACAGTTAGTAAGGTGCTAATGTAGAATTAATTGGTTTGGTTTAATTAACTGAGTTAATTTGCATCTTCTTCTGTTTTCTCAAAATCGGCCTATTTTTTAATCTAAAAGACTGTGTCGACACAAGCAATATGTAGAGTGCTCTTCTATTTATGTAATACTGATAATAAGACACCACACAATTCCTCTTAAATTCTCAGTAATGAAGTGCTGGCATGTGTCTGATTTTTCTCCACATGGTTTTAATGAAGAGCTTTTCAGTTTTACTAGTACATAATTAGAATATATGCATAAATCCCACTCTATTGCTCCAATGTAATTAAAGATATTTCTTCAAGAAGAAAATTATAAAGCTTTTCTAAGCAGAGTTGCTGAAACCTGAAATCCTTGACTAAATGCATTTTTATGCATGAATCAATCTTCTGAAATAGTTCTGAAAACAATTAATAATGGTCTGCTTAAGAGAAAGCATCTTAGTTGTTTAATGTGGGAGAGAAGTTTCTCAACATTTCCTTCTGCACAACTTTCATAACAGTGTTAAGAAAAGCAGAATGTTCAGACATTCTGCTCATGTAGAAGATACAAAACTCCTTTGTGCTAATTAGCTTTAAATAAAACTCCTTTCAGGTAAAGTTATTTACATATCTGGATGTCTTATAGTATATACACCAGTAAAGTATAAAGCAGAAGACTTACTCTTCCTCAAAAAATAGGCATTATAGAGCCTTATAACTAATATTAATTTATTTAAACTTTACCTCCTTTTGCCCAGGGTGCAGCAGAGGCAGCTAACAGCCATAACACTTTGCACATCTATTTCTGGGCTTCTTTTCTTGACTGGGTTGGTTGGAGGACTTCCAGGAATTTGTCTAAGAATTTTGAGGTGCCTACTGCTGCTGGAAAAGTGTGAGTACTAGAGGCTTTTGCAGAAGCCCACATTTTCTCTACTCTTCCTTTTATCACCAACGTTAAAGAAGTTTTTCTTGCTGCCCTGAAGATCCCTGACTGGATTTATTTCTACCAGAGCTTTAACTTTCCTACCCAGATAGCTGGCAATCCCTTGGACAATCTCTCTGTCCAGGTTACCTGTCCTTGCTTACACCCTCTGTAGGCTTCCTTTGTGTGTTTGTTTTTGTCCAGGAGCTTCTTGTTCATCCACTCAGGCCTCCTGGTGTTTTTTCCTGGCTTTCTCTTTCTTGGGATGCATCGACTCCAAGCTTGGAGGAGGTGATCCTTGAAGATTAACCTGCATCCTTGGGCCCCTGCTCCCTCTAGGGTTTTATCCCATGATACTGTACCAAGCAGATGCCTGAAGAGGCCCAAGTGTGCTCTCCTGAAGTCCAGGGTAGTGAGCTTGCTAAGCCTCAACCTCAGTGCCCCAAGGACCTTGAAATCCACCATTTCATGGTCTCTACAGCCAAATCTTCACATTTCCCACCAGCCCCTCCTTTTTGGCATCTCCACAATGTCTCCACAATGCCAGTAAGATCACTGCCCTGCAGTTGTGTGCACATCTCTAATTCCTTGTTTATGCCCCATAATATGTGCCTTTGCATAGAGGCATTTGAGTCCCTCATGAAGCTGACTTACCAGCTGGAGTAGCTGAGATTCGTTTGTGATGCTCTTCAGGTGCTCTCGTGCTGACCTGATCCCTCTCCAGGTGCTGGACATCTCTTCCTGGCACTGGCATCAAACTGGTAGGAATGGAATGGATTGACATTCCTCTTCCCTGGCAACTTCAAAGTTATTCTAAAACTTAGTTTTATATAGTTAATTTTAGTTTTAATTATTTTATGATCCTATTGTGAATAAAATGTTTCCTCTGTCATGTTCCCCTACTGGTAGCTGCACAAATTGTGAAAATATCATGAAGATTTCATATGGTTACTCTTCAGGCACAGAGACTTGAATGATCCCACATTTGGTATTTATTTTTAATCAGAAATGCTTCTTGGAACTGGACACTGCCACTTCCCAAAGGAACAGTCGTTTAAAAAAATAAAATCGTTAAAAGATAAAAAGATGAGATAAAAAGAAATAAAATGCCTTGTGTTTTTATTGAGTTATTGAAGAAAGATCATTGCTAAAAGGGAAAAACAGTAGCAATAAACGGCCTATGAAGCTCGATGCATTTCTAACCAAAGGAGTAGAGCACAGCAGTTTTATAGTCAGGAACAGCAGAGGTTCTATTCAGCTGTTTTCTGCTTCTTTTGTTTTCTCTGCTTGGTCTGATTTAACCACCTGTAAAATTTTCTGTCATTTTGATTTAATTACTGCATACTGCTTCTTCTGTTCTGGGTAAGTGCTGATATTTAATCTCAATTGCATAATACAAGCAAGTTTAGCACCTCCGAGCATCTCTTTATCTGTCACAGCAAAGAACAACAAAATGTTTTGCAGTTCTTTCTTTTTTTTCATTGATGGATATCTGTGCTATGAGCCTATGCTATTTCACTATTTATCCACACTTTTGAACTTTGTATTAAAAATAAAAAAGTAAGAGAATGTGAGGAAAGTCCCAAATCATCCTTCAAAGTCCAAAATGTATCTCATCAAGTATGAGACTAAAATACATCATTTCCAAATGATGGTAAGTGTCAAAACACTAAGTAATCATCTCTGTAATTTCAACTGCTCCTAAAAGTAATGGTTTCCATGGATAACACTAAATAAAATGCACAGACAGATGACAATAATCCCACACCTGTATCTTCCTGTATAGGGTTCCTTGAAGGCAATACCTATAATGAAGACTTAAAATAAGTGAAGAAACTCTTCCTATAAAGAATGAATACTTGAACACAGAGGCTATAGATGAGCACTGGGGGAGCAGAACTTGCTGGTGAAGCAATACAGTTGGACTTGAGAGACTACAAATAAATGCAAAAAATTGCAGTTCTGGTGGAAACACATTTGCTTTCCTGAAGGCAAAGTGAAAAATCTATTATACTGTGGAGCATATGTACAAAAATATCTAGCATGGTTTTCATGTTGTACATCTCAGTTATTTCTAAAGAAGTGGAAATAGTAATTCTATGTGCTATGTAAAGAATTGCTTATGTCTGCTGCTCTTCATTGTCACAGCAATTTTATTTCTCAAAAACTTTCTCAACTGGAATTGTTGCCATCAACTTCACCTGTTACTTGCTTTATTGCTTTCCTATCCTTCTCCCTTAAGTGGCAGATTGCTTCATCTGGGTGTTACATTTCTAGTTAGTAAACTCTTGATCTTCACATCTTCACAGTTAATTTACAAGGAAGTGGAGGAGGATGTTAGTATCTATCCACTGTCCACTTACCTACATCATGGAACTTTTTCAGATGTGACAGACTGTTTATTAGTTGTAATGTGTGCTATTAATATATGGCTTGCTGGGTTAAAGGACAATATGTTGTGACTGATAGTTCTTTTACCATACACTCTAAAATTAGACTATAAATACTTACTTATTTTTGTAAAACTATCATTTAAATTCAGCAGGGCAAGAACAAAGCTGAATTAACATGCCTTCTACCACTGTGGCTGAAGTTTAAGTTTAAACTTGTATTATTTCATCAGCCCAGTAAAAGGATTCTGCCATTGAATCACTGTTTAGGCACAGTTTCTACAGGTGCTGTGTGACAGACACTTAGCATATTCCCCACAACCTGAGATCCTTTCCCAGTTCTGTGAAACAGGTGCACCTCTACAGAAGGCAGTATCTGTTTTAAAAGTGTGCCTGAAAAGGCAATGCTGAAGAGCTGTAAATTATATTTATGGTTTGCTATTGTAATCTTAATTTAGCTGCTTTATGCATCATTACAATAGTAATTTACCACATAATCTCATATTTTCACCCCATTTTATCCTGTGCTCAAGGGATAGTCTCCACATAGCAGACAGTTATTCAGAATCACTTTTTAGTTCACATTCGTGCACTCAAGAACCATGACATTCCTACTCTCAATAAAGTGAAAAGGTGACAGTTTAAGAAATGTAAGCATCCAACTTCCTAAATCAATGAGTGCAAATTACTGCCAAATAAATTAGGTTTAAAATATTGTGTTTATTGCTTTAGAAAATGAGTGAATCTTTTTCTAGTATAACACTACTATATAGGGTTAATTATTTTAATTTGCATGTACTTACATGTCTGAACAAAAGTACAGATTATTGGCAAAAAATGACAAAATTATTGATGAATTCTAATGCCAAATTTAATATGCATCTGGTGAGAGCAGTAAGATGGGCTACATTGCAGCAGCAGTTACAGATTAAAATAACCATTCAGGAAATGCACAGGAAGGGATTCACTTCACCTGACTTCACATGGCTACAGTACAGACAGGTATAGAAGTATAAGCTAGTAATTCAGGATTTCCCTTATATATAGAGAGAGAAAATGTCCAATTTCATGTCACTGACCTATGGCATCCAACCTGCTTCAGGTGTCAGCCATAAGCTGAGACAAACAATTGTTTAGAAGCATCTGTTTTATTCTACTGGTTATATGAAAGGGGTCTAAATGGGTAACTCAGAAAATTTCTCTGCTGCTCAGAGGAATCCCATCCATATTAATTTATGTAAAAAGCATGGTGCAACTCACCAAGCTGAAACTTAAGTGTTGCAGACAGAAGGAAAATATATTTCTCCATTAGCTAGAAGACTGTCTTGTCTCTTCTGGAGATCATCAGCCATCTCAGCTCCATAATAATCCTTTCCTAGATAATGGTGATTTCTCTTCAGTGAACTAGCCAATGGGAAGATATAAACCTCTAGAAATTTAAGGGCTACATCATGATACATATATCCAAATGGCCTGAATAAAGGTCAATGCCTACTTCTGGGATTTGCATCTCTTGTGATCTTGATTTGTAGCACAAATATTCCTTGAGGGTCATCCCTGGGATAGGTTTAAATAGGCACTCGTGATGAAGTATCTTTCTGTCTTTTTCCTTGGCATTTTCTCTGATCCTCACAAATTGCATTTCTTTTTCCAGCAGAGTATCTTTAACTGTGAAAATTGCCAGAGCTGATTCTCTTTCCCTCTAATGCAAGAAATAGAAGGAATATTAGCATGTAGGGACTTTGAGAAACTCAGAAAAGAATCCACAATTCTTGTTACAAGTGAAGATTTTGTGGCATGTCTTAGGAAATATTCCATGTAAAGTAACAAAAATCTTTGTACTATGGCATCGTGTCCTTGAACACTTGATTTTTCCAGTTTCCTTTCTGTTTCTGTTCATGCTCTTATCTTCTTTTATACCACACAGACCTATGTTTCTTACAGTCGTTATTCCTACTGCTTTCTTTCTTACTCCACTATGAACTTAATTCCTTCCATGTCCCTCAGGCTTTGAATAGAGCCTTCTCTTTCTCTATCAAGAGCAGTCCTCTACAGATTCTGGCTCATGATCAAATTCTTTTGAGAAACTTTCAAGTACTCATCTGTTCAGTGTTAACCACTCCATTCTTTCCTTTTTCTTTTAAATTGTCATCACAAAAATTCTTTTCTGTCTGGATTACAGTTTATCTTCTTAGGGGAGGGACCTTCTCTTTCATGTTCCTCTAAAGTGCCACGTGCATTTGCACTCATATACTTATTATATTTGCATGCTTGAACATAATTTTGAATAAATATTTAATGAGTAGCCAGAATAATATGCATAGAGCATGCCACAATACAAAAAATATTATAAAAGCATACAAATAAATATAAGTGAACATGAAGAAACCTTTCTGAACACATGTAACCAATTACTAATATTATCTTTCATCACATGTTGTGCCTTCTCTGCTTTCCAAATTTGTATAATTGGCAGAAATACCTGGAGATGAATTTTGCTAAGAAACTTGAGCATTCAAAGAAGCATCAGTTAAAAGTGTGAAAAAAATGTTGCAAATATTTATGTTAGAGATCCACAGTACCAAAAGTTAAATCCTTATTTCACTACAAAAAAAATTCCTCATCTCAGCCACTGTTAACCTTCCCCACTCAAAGGGTGGATGGACAATCTCTGATATTTTTCTGGATATGTTTGTCAAACTGAACAATGTTTTGTTTCAGGTATATTTTTCTTTTTACACTGTAATCTCTGCTTTAGTTTAAAGTCATTCAGGCATCACCAAAAGCTTTTGGTAAAGAAACTCTTCCGACGTATTAGTCTAAATATATATTTAGACTAATACGTCAAAAGAGTTTCTTTACCCAAAAGGGCCCTATTGAGCTTCTGGGATAGTCAGGATGTATCTAAACCATGTAACACAGGCACTCATCAGTGCACCTGCGTTCCTGAAAAAAAAAAACTGAAAAAAAACCCTGAAAAAGCCCTTTAGTTGCAAACTGATTCCATTATGGGAAGTAATAGCAGTGTATATCCTCTGAGCATTTATTTACTCTTCTAGATAAAAAATCTCATGTACCTGGAAATGCTGTGTTTGCCCCAGCTTGCCTCAGGACTAACAATGGTGAGACTATTTAGGACACCTTTTTTGTGGGCAGAGCTCTTCTCCCTTGTGAAAGGGTATGCTAAGCAGCCACGACATTCTTATTACCCCAATACTTGAACCAAACCCATATCCCACAGCAAAAGTGGGATTATAAAGATTCAGCATTAAATAAATGCACTGCTATGTTGGATAAAAGCATACAGGGCTGATAAACTATTTTGTTGGCCTACTTTTTTTTAGGGCTCTGAAATACTCTTCTTGATGGGTACAACTAGGGGTCCTACAGTCAAACAAAATTTGAATAAAACCATGGCCCACACAAGTGGCAGCTCTTAAGACCTTATTTCCTTGGGAATAAGCAGCTGCACTACGAAATTCTACTGACCAAGAAAGACATCTTTTCCAAGCCAATACTTGTGCTCCTCCTGTTCCTGAAATTCAGCCCTGTCAAGCTTATGATTCACAGTGACAGTCTGCTGCTTTCCAAGAAAATGTGAATCTCGTTTAGGTACTGAAATAGAAAGAGGTGAATAGGTGCCAAGGACAATGATAACCACACTTACAGGCCTAGCATAAATCAGGAAGTTTTTCCTGAGACAAGACATAACGTTTAATTAAATGTAAAATATTGACTTGCATGGATAAAGAACATCTGTAGAAAGAATGTCGAGCAGAATTACTGCATGGGAAGAGTAAAGAACCCTTCAACTGGGTCCAGTTCTCATTTATTGCCTTTACTGCTTATTTCTGATGGCTTGGAAGTAGCACAATAAATACAAAATTTACTGTAGTCATGTAGACAGCAGTTTTTAATGCAATAATAAAACTAGATTTGATATATCTTCCTTTGTTTATTATTTATGTCAGTGAAAGAGCCAGTAAATGTACAGTAGTGTAACTAAGAGCATAATTTGCTCTACTATCTGGAAAAATCAGAGCTGCAGGGAATATATAGAATGAAAAACCCGTGCCCAGTAGACAAAGAAGGATAGACTCCCAGATTGCCATGTCCATCTTCACTTGTTAAATTGTATCCCTTTCATAAAAAAGCTGTCCCCTAGTGGCTGATTTTAAGACACTTAATCCAAAAGTGGCAGCTAGGATCTCTAAGAGTATTAAACATAGATCATAAAAAATATTGTACAATGATGGCTGGTGTTGTCCTGTGCTATGCTGTATGTCAGAAATGAATAATGGTATTTAATTGAAACAAGTAATCCAAACAGTGGACCAAGTTTGGGATATCTAATCTAAATATTTTACTAAAATTCAGATAATCTGGAAACTTATAGATTTACTTGCCTTTGTTTTAGTAGTCAGTAGGGAAACAGTGAACTTAAACCAACTAAAAGCTGTTTTTTTAAAAGAGACTTTACATTACTTTTGAAGTTCTGTGTAACCATGAAAAAGCATTTTTTACTATTATTTAATTTTTCTGACTTCTGCATGTGATGCATCTGGCAGATAAGAGATCTGAAAATGGAATTTCTTCCAGTTCTGTAAGAAGGTCTTGGATAAAACTGGACAATTTCTCTCTAACCCTGTGCAGTCAAAAGAAATGGTTCTACATGCAGAGATATCTCTCTGTTTCTAAGCTTGCTTACACTTCCCTTGATTTAGATAGCTGCATGAAATCCTAACTAATCTACAAAGAAAAGCAAACAAACTAAAAACTTCAATAAAATAAAGAATAAAAATTAAAAACAAAAACAAAAACAAAAACAAAAACAAAAAACAAAACAAAACAAAAAACAGAGAAAAACAAACATTCCCCCCACCAAACAGCACTCATTGCTGTCTCAATAAATTCTTTGGAACAGAATATAAAGATCCTACAAACACCAGATAAGCAATACAATTTCTTATGTAATACTTCATTTGTAGCAATCAACATTTACATTTGATGGAAATAAATTCCTCAGGATGTTAAAATGGTCCTTATCTGCATTTAATTGATAAAAATATCTTTTAAAATGCTAATTATCTGTTCTATGATATTATGCTTTTCACATTAGATAAAGCCAATGACAACAAAATGGTTTTGTCCAGAAATGTAAACATCTGCAGAATTAATGCTTCTGAACAGACTGAAAATACGTAATAATGTTTACCGCTTCCCATGATTCCATTTTTGTATCTCAGACCATTCTGTATTTATTAGGAAAATTAACCATGTGATTTCTGACATTTTTTTCACTTTATAGATACTGTTGCCAGGTTTATTTAATCTGAGCAGTATCTACATTTATCACAGAGCATTGCTCTCAGAAATCTTCCTGAAACTTCCTAGCGGAATGGCTTCCATTAAAGAAGAACTAAACTAAGGTCAAAATTTGCTGGAAAAACCACTTCTGTATTTCCAAGCACCTTCCAGGTCACTCCAGAAGACCATGATATGTTTGTGAGTTGGCTAGCAACATTCACTTCAGTCTTCAGAGTTACTAATACATAGGTATTTTAACGAACAAGAGGCACTTTTTGTTCAATTCAGGTCAGAAATCAGCAGATTTCACAATGTGTAAAAGAACACTCTAGAGCATTGAGTGATAAACCCACAGACTTGGAACATATAAGAGTCAGTGATGAGGCTTGAACAAGGCAGGCACAGGAACATAATTCCATACTAGTAGTGCCTCTGAAATATTTTTATTTTTAGGACAGGTGATTAAACTGTGGAGAGCTTCAGAATATTAGTTTTCTGATGAGAGCAAGAGAAATTTCAGTGTCTCATTGTAAAGACAGAACAGTGATGGTTGTCTCCATGCTTATTTAATCCTGAGCACATAAGGAAGAGGAGACAAGGAGGCATGCATTTTGGAAATGGGCGAGTCCTGAAAGTTACTAATGAGACTGCTGTTCATAAATACATACAATATGGCAGAAAAATCATTGGTTCAGAATTCTTGTTCAGAAATACAAACTTCTAAAATTGTTGTGAGAATTCCTGAAATTTCTTCTGACAGGAAGGACATGCTACGGCAAGCAGGGATTGTAACTGCTCTCACATGCTCCAAGGTCCCCATGCCGACCTTTTGTAAGTGAACAGGTTTTTTTCAGCATGATCAGCAGTGTTGTACCATTTATTCAGTTGTTAATGTAAAAAAACTTAGCTGTTAAAACCTAGTACTCTTTAGAAACAAAGAGAGAAGAGGAATGTAAGGCAGGTATAGCAAATAACAAAAGAAAGTGGGCATAAATTAACCTACAACAGTGTAACCCAATTTTCCCTATCTCTACCTATCTTCGCAAATTCCATGGGCTATGCCAGGAAGGAAGAGGATACTTTTCTAAATGTTATTTTTAGTAATTTACAGTGTAATAATAATAATCATAATGTATATTCACATCCATAAAGTAAATGTATCATCATACCTCTAGGTCTTTCCCCTAAATGTTGCTGGCAACAGTGAATTAAATATAGTTACAAAAAAGCTACTTTTCTTTTTCTTGCTGCTTTAAGCTCTATTAAGAACATAATTTTTAAGTTCTACTGACCTCTGTAGACACTAAAACACAGCAGAAAATTCTTACATCTGGAAAAGTGAACTTATTTGCATGCGTTTTCTTAGCAGTCAGTCCATCAGCTCTAGTTTTTAATGAAGCATTTTTTTCTTTTGGCAGAACTATTTATTTGTATTAGAAACATGCATAATTTCCAGGAAAAGATTCTTGCAGCCACCTGTAGATGCTTCATGAATGACTGATCTACATAGATGCCATAGGTAAAAGGAAAAACAATTTGAATTGTAAAGTGAAGCTTGCAGACTACTAAATCTTGCTGCATGCTACTCTGGGCAGTATGTTGAAGACCCTGGAGATATTTCTTTAGCTGCCATTGGAAACAGGCACAAATAAATGAACCAAGGACAACAAACTCCATTAATCACAGCTACACTATCAAGGCTAACCTATCAAAAGGAGTGACAACGTACAACTGCTGAAAAAAATAAAGACATGTAATGAAAGATATTACTTTTATGTTTGGTATTGAGGATGGCTCACCTGAAGCAGACTTTTTCATCTCTTTTCAACTGCTTTAGGGAAACACCATCTTTCTTTTTGGGACTGGTGAGGTGGGAGAACTGCCTAGACACCGATGAAGAGCTTGTGAATTTTGCTAGAAGGGATGAACTGAACAGAGCTCACAGCGAGAACAGAGAGGAACCAGATGGACCCCTGAAATTTGAGCTTGATGTTTGTCACCAGGATCCAGAATACAAGTCCCCAGCTCCCTTGCCACATGCCCAGGTCAAACTGATCACCAGCTGGGAAGCAGGATGGAATGTAACAAATGCCATTCAGGTAACCTTTTATTTCCACACTTATTCCACTCATCATTTGAAAAACCTGGTCGTCACTTAGCCTGCTCTATTTTACTTAGCTGTACCATCATTCTGCATATTCTAAAAGGTTTCTATGAATTTATTACTCACATATTTGAATCTTTCTGCATAAGATTAGCACTCTGATAAAACAGAGTTCCTAAGGGAAAAACGATACGTATGTTATCTGAAGTTTAAAAAGTGTTTAAATCAGGTGGAATTGAAAAGGTGGTGATTGCACCTGTTTTGGAAGTGCCAATATTATCTTTAATAAGGATATTTGAATTCAGTGACAGAGATGTTTGATAGAAATGTGAGGTAAACATCTAATAAAAAGAGGACGGTAAGAGCCAGACTGACGTCAGACATAAATTTACTGACACGTAAGTTAAACTAGAAATAAATTGAAGCACGAAGCACAAGAAGTGTAATAATACTTGTCAGCGTTAAAGAAAATAGTTAGGTTGAATAGACTGAACGCATTTGGTCCCAACATTCTGTGTGGAATTTGAGTATCTTTCCAAATCTTTAAATTTAGCATTAAATGTTTCAGAATCTTTTTCTCACTTTTCATGATTCATTTCCTTACATAATTCTATCATTACCACTAACTTTCTGTCTGACATGGTAAGAAGAAAGCAGCATCCACAGAAACATCTAGTCCCAGTAACTGTTGCTTAAACACTTTTTTTATGTCACTTTAATTATAGAAAAATAATCCTTCCAGTGTCACACAAGTCTGACTATGCCAATGAACGTTTGTTTACATATACAGTTCATCCCTCAGCTCCGCAAAGGAGGAGGAAAAGGACGTATTTCTAACCCTGGTGTATTTTCAATCATGAGCTCCACCACATGAGAGCCAGTGCAATAACAGGGCACAGTAGCATATCATGCTCTGGAAGTGTTCAGCTGTGAATCAAAGTGTGAAGTCCTAAAATACCCCAACTGCATTCTAGTAACACATTTTATCTTCAATCTCCCTCAGCAGCATCTAGTCAGGACAGGAGTCTGGGATGAGAGCCCATTGTCTCTGTGAGTTTTGCATTTGATTTCACCAAAGCCAAGATTTCATTCTGGAAGTCAGTTTTGTCAATATTTGCGGTATGACCTTTTGGCAAATCACATTCTCTAACCCACTGTTTTCCTTTCTGCAAAACAAAAATCATAATGCCTCTATAAATACATCAAAGTGCCCAAAAAACCCTAAATGTTGTTGTGTACTAAATTACTGGTAATTATAAATAATATAGCTTTCAGTTAAAAAAATAGACTGATAACACTTTTTAAAACACAATCAAATATGCAGTTGATTATTTTAAATCAGGGCAAATTCAGCTAACTTATCCAATCAGATCAGTAACTACGGTCTTAGTCAAAATCCTCATTGTTATGTACCATGGCTCTCATTTGGTCAAATATTCTAGAAACTCGCATTAAAAGAGCAGTTGGCTACAGCTGTATTGAGGTTTCCTCCTAAGGCAGACTGAAGGTTGAAAAGCCTGGAAGCAGCAGTTTCGTTAATAGTATAACCAAATTGCCCTAATGGCACATTATTAAACTGTGTGCATGTGTGACCAGGTATGTGAGTCTATGTACACATGTTTGTATTATTCCTATTTCCGAATAACTGGGATTGGGAGCAAGTAATTTGCTTTAGAAACAAAGGCAGAGAGCAGAGAAAGGGAAGGGGAAAGGCAGGAGAGGAGGGAGGGGAGAATATTGAATGGGCATCTGTCAGTAGGAAATAACAGTTTGAAGAAATTTCTATGAATACCTTTGAAAAGAAAGTCAGATTTGTGAACAGAATGATTAAAACAATCTAAACGTTCTTGACTGGTGAAGACAACCTTTGATAAAATGACAGTTGTTTTGCCCTACCCAGAGGAAAGGGCAGAAGTGTTTTGCATGGCAATTAGAGGTAAACATCCCAGCAGAATTTTTAAGTGTTCTAAGCAGTTATTCCAGTGAATACGATTAGTCTAAAAATGAAATTATTTTGCAATCCAGATTTATTATGGGAACAATTAAATCTTTGGTCTCTGAAATGAAATACAAGGGTTTTCTAAAAGTGTTTTAAATATAAGTCTTTTCAAACAAACAAGAAGAGATTTTTATTTTGTTCTTAACTTGAACTGAAAAAATATGCACTTTTGGTGCTGATACTGTATGTGCAAATGATTGCTTCAGACATTTAAGTTTCCAGGGAAACATGTTTCGTATTCCAGCACTGCACAGGCAAATCAAAACCTGTGTTCAGTTAATCTGGGTAAGGACAGAGACCATAAAGCTGAGTTAACTCAAATGGGAAAATGTACAGCATCATCTGGCAGAGTGATGCAAGTTGCATTTGTTTGTATGTAGCAGTAAAAGGCCAGAATTATTTGTAATGACTTGTACATTGGTGCTGGATAGATAAGCAAAGCTGTAGTCACAAAGAAGAAGGTAGTTAAATTCTAATGGTACAGTATTTCACAGCAGAACCAAAGGACAATTAAAACTATTTATTTGCCAGTCACATGTAGTAGGGTTTTTGCAATCACTATGGAGAAAGCCAAATTAAAACAAAAACGCATTCAGTCCATAGTGTCGTGAAGGGGCACAAGACAATGGAGAAACACCAAGACAGAAAGAAAAGTGAAATAATGGAAAGAAATGAAATAATGTTAATCTCATCTATAATTTATACCTGTGTAATTTATAACTGTAATTTATTCCATTTTGAGTCAATCTCCACTTAGATCTCGGGAGGACCTAACAGTGAAAAAGATCGACCACTTTACCAGAAAGCTTCAAGTGACTTTCAGCACTATGATGCCTGAACAATCTTTAAAATACAGGCTAATATAATCACACAACTTTTCCCTGAATGTTTGGTAAAACATGATGTATCAAATTTGGCTGGAAAGCAGTCCAGCAGAAAAGGACCAAGGGGTGCTGATCAACGGCAGCTGAACATGAGCCATCTGTGCCCAGGTGGCCAAGGGGGCCAATGCCATCCTGGCCTGTGTCAGCAATAGTGTGGCCAGCAGGAGCAGGGCAGGGATTGTCCCCCTGTACTCAGCACTGCTGAGGCCACACCTCGAGTGCTGTGCTCATTTTTGGGCCCCTCAGTACAAGACAGACATTGAGGTGCTGGAGCGTGTCCAGAGAAGGGCAACAGAGCTGGAGAAAGGTCTGGAACACAAGTCCTGTGAGGAGCAGCTGAGGGAGCTGGGGTGGTTTAGCCTGGAGAAAAGGAGGCTCAAAGGAAACCTTGTGACTTTCTACAATTACATGAAAGTAAGTCACAACCTGACAGGGGTCGATCTCTTCACCCAGGCAACAAATGACAGAATGAGAGGACGTAGCCTCAAGCTGTGCCAGGGGAGGTTCAGGCTGAGCATTAGGAATTATTTCTTCAATGAAAGGATTGATAAGCATTGGAACAGATTGCCTAAGGAGGTGATGGGGTCACCATCCCTGGAGGTGTTCAAAAAATGACTTGATGTGACACATAGTGACATGGTCTTTTTGACAAGGTGGTGATTGGTCAAAGGTTGGACTTAATGATCTTAGAGGTCTTTTCCAACTAAAATGATTCTGTGATATCATACTGAACATTCTCTTTGATTCAATGCATCCGATACCTAATGTTGCCAACATTTATATCCTTCCTTTTGCAAAAAAATAGGTTGTACAAAGATTAGAAATACCTGCAGCAATGGAAATTTTGTTGTTCTATGATCAGAGTAACACAATATGGTGCTTGACTACTGTCAGTGCTTCCAGGAATAACAATAATGAAATCAGTATTATTAATCATGACTTTTCAATGTGTAAATAATAAATTACCAATAATTGCAGTGTAATCATAACTATTCTCATTATATTTATATTCTGTATATTATACATTAGTTTAGAAAAGACTCAATACTTCAAGAATCATAATTTAAATCCATGTATCTTTCACTGCATGCCCTTATAACCATATTTCTGCACTGGGTTCCAATTTAGTTCATTTTAACTTAGGTAACTGCCACTCCTAAATACTTAAGAGGAAAATACACTACTGCTGAGGAACAAAATTAGCAGACATGCCTCTTAAAGTATAAAGGCAAATATCTGAGGGGTATCTAAACACCCCTCACATTAAGCTTTACTGACACAAAATCTAAACATTTCCTAAATATAAATATGTACATGCTTGTGGGCTTAGAAAAGGGGTCATTAGATGTGTAACAATATAAATCCTCTCATCCTGAACCTTAAATAATTTAGTCATGTTTGGCTCTTTAGCCACTTGGATTTTAACTCCAGCACTTGATCTTAAGTATTTATTTTCCAGACGTGAGAACTAGGGTCAGTCCTTTCTTGAGCACAGAGCAGTAACTTCCTTGAATTATACATTGTGTATTGAAACTGAAGGCATATGCATTGAAGCTAAAGTTGTACTCTAAACTAAATTATAGACATCTGAGAGAAACTAACTTCTGCATTTCATATCAAGATGTGGTACTGAGAATTGAAGGGAGATGCCCAATGCTGATATCTAACCTAGGACCAGAAAGTAATTCAAGTTTCCAAATGAAATGTCAAAAAATGACAGCACAAACTAAAATTCCAAGATAGTAGGACTATTGTGGTGCACATAAAAAATCCAAATTGTGAGTACGATTTTAGCTGAAATGTACCAGCAGTACTGGCAAATTTATTTTTCCAAGGCTTACAACCACAAACCCTTATACCCAGAACTGCAGACCCAAAAAAAGCCCATTGAGAGCCATCTAAATTCCGATCTGTTTTTTCTATGATGGAATGTCACCATTATGCAATGCAATTGATAAAAGATATATTTTAGCGAAGAAGACTGTAACTAGTGTTTGTGCCCTGGTTTTCCCTTCTGATTTTCTGTTGAGGGGAAAAAAAGATTCCAGACATACATCACTACTTTGTATAACCTTTTATTTCAGCTCAGACCCTGCAGTACACTTCTTTTGTGCACATATTCATACAGTACAGAGAAGGCTGCATTCAGGATATATATCTTCTCTATTCCCAACCCTATTTCTTATCACAAAAGCTTTTTATCAAAAATGTGTTATCCTGCAACAAAGAAATAACATCTAATTCAGAGAAATATCTTTATTTGACATGTAAGCATGGTGCAGCAGACTGATTTTGAGTTAACTAACTGCCATTCCCATAAATCTTATTAGACAATACACTTTATCAGTCTGCTTTTTCATTGGCTAGCTGCAAACACTAAAAAAACATTATAAAGACAGAACTCCTAAACATAGAGAGGTGGGTGATCTCAAATTGTTCCAGGAATGAATATTTGGATAATTCTTATGGGATTTGAGTTGCTCTTTTGTAGGTCTTGACTTTTATGTCATTCATCACAATATTTGGGCAATAACCAGGTGTGAGGGAGGGAGTGTTGAGTGGATTTACATCAGCATATTCTACTGTAACTATTATACAAAGATTAGGATGTCAAATCAGTTTTCCATAGCCCCTCCGTGTCAGGTTTTCCATCAAGTAGAAACTGTGATATAACACAACTAGTCCACAAAATTATTCCTTGGACATGGACATACAGATAGTCCCAACACATGCACTATGAGAGCTAACACAGAGCTAACATACTAGCTCTTGAAGCCGAGAAAAAAGTACAAGGGTTACACAAGCAACAGACCAAAGTATTGCAATTCTTTAAGCCTTCTAGGTGTTAAAATGACATATCAAAATGTCTTTAGAAGTTAAAGCAGACCTTAGATCATGCTTGCCCTCACCATGTGTTCGAAATTGCATTTCTTAACAGATGAGTTACAAGAGAGTTACAGGAGGGGTCTCTCTCTGTGTCTCCTTCATAAATGATTCTAATAGCCTCAGCAGTTTGGCTATGACTGATACACTTTATTATATAATTTATTATATTGATCTATCTTAAGCTAATTAGCATATGAAATTTTTATCCCTTATGAGATGAGAGGGAAACATTCTAAAGTATAATACTCAAAAAAACCATGGAATTCAGCCTTAAATCTGAATGTCTTGATTACACTGACTGTAAGATAGATATATTTTAAAATATTTATTCTTAACCAATACCTTATGTTATATCTTTAACAGATTTTTACCTGAGTTTTCCAGTCATACCTGTCTAATGCTACATTCTTTTGATAATAATAGCCAGAAGCACTGCTGGGATTAAAGAAATATGAATAATTCTGTTCAGAACCTCAAATTATAACCTTACATTTCTAGAAAGTATTAATTTGGCACTTGAGTTTAGCAATGTCAGTTATCTATCATTTCCAACAGCTTTAGCAGAAACTCTTCTTGCTTTGTACTTTTGAAATCTGTATATTTCAGCATCTAAATTTCAAAGCCACCATATTATCTTGAGTTTAATCCTAGAAACAGCAGCTAAGTCACTGCGGTGCATACTATACTTATCCTGGGGTTGATGTTCAGTTTGTCACAGTCTGGTAAATAAAGTGCTGGAGAATTTGCAAGTGGCTATTTCTTGTAAGTGAGGACTTCTCGTTGACTTTTCAGTTGTCATATAAGTTTGAAAATATTATTATTATTGGAAAATCTACTACTATTAATCTTTTAGAACAGCTATTTTATAGATGTGAGTCCTCCTACATGAAGCAGCTGGTGACAGAAATTGTGTGCATGTAAAAGGACAAAAGAACTAGCAAATAAGCATATAGTAGTGTGGCAAGTGAACTGGGAGGGACCAACTCAACTCTTCTCCTTACCATGGTGCTTTCCACTGGTAATAACATGAATTTTTGCATTAATTGGAACCTGCAAGTTGTTTTAGCATGCTGCCAACATCTCCTTAGTAAGGACATAGTCATAGAATCACGGAAGATCCCGAGATGAAACGGCCCCATAAGGACCCCTCAGTGGGTCCAACACCTTGCTCCAGCACCTGCAAGGTGCAGTGCATAGTCCTGCCTTCTGCACTGACAGAATTCCTTGGGTGGGTGCTCTAAAGGAGTCTGTCAGTATTTGAACCAATTTATATCGCACTCAGCTTAAGTACATTTCCGTCCAAAGACTTTAAACCCTGCCATTATTTAAAGGCCAGCTATTATCAGTGGTGTTGCTAGAGCTTAATAGACAGTCTGTCAAGTGACAGAGGTATAATCTACATGCTCATTTACATATATTTGCAGAAAGGGTATGTTAATTTCCATTTCGTCCATAACATATACGAAACAAATGGTATGTGTAAGTACCTCAGAAACCTGAACATTATACCTCCTCCTCTCAGACCTCTTTTTATTTCATTTCATCATTAGGAAGCCTTCCAAGCACCCAGGAGATGGCCTGCTCTGGTGGTGTTAATGGCTAAAAAAAGCTTTTGTGTTGGTTCACAGACAGCCTAGAAGTACACACACACACTACACCACTCCTTTTACTTTTCATTGCAAGAATTTTTTATACGGAAAAGTCTTACATGAATTAATACATAGGGTCGCGACCAGCTTCCTCTTCTCTGTGCTGCTGTCCCTAACCAGGAACACAACTAATGCTGGCAGTCTCTCCTGAATGTCTGACTTGTGCCTTCCTCCCTGAGGTCATTGCTTGCACTAGACTCAGGCTCTGGGGCTCCTACAGACACAGCTGATAGACACCACATCCTTCCCCCTCATCTGTGGGAGTGTGGGACTGAAGCAGAGTGTGTTTTCCTGGGCCGGTTCAAGTTCGCATCTTATTTAGATCCCGCTGCTGCATACATAAAATATTGGTCTGTCTTTCTAGCAGTCAAGCAGCTAAACAGAGTTCCTTGTCTTTCATTCAGTGTCTGCCCACACCAGAATTCCTTCACTGCCTGTGTAAGTCCTTGTCCTTGCTACCATGCAGGCCTGTAATCTGGCATCGTCTTCAGTCAGGCCTCTTTCTAGATCCTCACACTCAGACTACGCCCCTGTCCTGCTTATTTTTATTGTAAAACCTCACTAATACATTATCTGGTTTACCAATCCACAAGGCTAAAACTGATCCGAGCACTTATAATTCCCCGTCTGGGTCACAATAACACACTTTTCCCTAACCTTTCCAAGCTCACCCCACACATACGCACCTGGAAAGCTGATGCAGTTCCATAACTCATAAGACCACCAGCTCTTGCAAGAAACTCTTCAACCATCAAATCAAATGTAAGATGCTCATCTTTTCTATAATAATCTACTATTTTTCTTCCTTCATCTATTGACTTTGGTCTCTCTTCTTCCAGTTACAATTACCATTTTCAATTTGTTAAATACTTAAACAAGCATTCCTATGAACTGATATGAAGATATTTCTCTGATACTCTTAGAAATGTCCTTCGATGAAAATTGTAGAGTTATAAGCTACATTGAAACCACCATTTCCTCTCTTGATTCACAGTATCTGGTATTGACTTAAAGTTTCCTTGACTCTCCTCTCTGCCCGTATTTGTTTTGTGTTATCTTACCCCTAGATTTTAAATTCTTTGGAGAAGAGACCATCTCTTTGTGCTTTGTTTGCACATTGCTTTACACAATTAGATTACATTCAAGGACTTCCAGGTTCTCCAATACTGAAAACAATTTTGAAAGTGAGTCTCAAAATGTTTCCTATTTTACAGAAACTCCTTACAAAATAATGATTGTTTAAATGTAGCCTGTGATAAATCAGCTTGACATTTGATTCAGTTTCCTCTCTTTTCTCTATAAGGAATTGATTCTCCTTGCTTTGAGACTCATTGTAGGGGCTGAGCACAAGATAAATCAGCAAAAGAATGTGATAAGAATACCTTTAGAATATTCAGCCATTAAAATAGGCATTCCATCTTAAAATCCAGATGGCCAAGAAAGAAAATGACAGAAATATGATATCAAAGATAAATGGATAGTGTCATTATGAAAATTATACTCTTTGAAACAATAAATGTTAGCAAAAACAAAGGATCAAGTAACTGTCAGCTGCTTGAAAGCAATGATCCCTTTATTCCATGGGAGAACCCAATGTGCCACGACTCGTTGCAGAACAAGGATCTCTGGCTCCCTCAGGTGAAGGGAATGGCTGATGTACTTTCCCACTATCCTAAAATCAAATTAATCTATCAAACTTTTTGGTGTCATAATCCCTGCAAGCATTTTCAACAAGCTGAATTAAGACAGATGGTGTAATTTCTCCTTCTCTTTTTTAAATTCATGGCAGGTCACATGGTATTTAAATATTATAATAAATATTTTCATTAGGCAGCTTTGAATTTCTGTATCTGTTATATTTGGCTACTTCATTGTTGTGATGTTACATTTGACAGTTAACTTTCAAAACAAAGCCCAAATTACCTATTACAATTTTTCACCAGCTTTCTGTGACTGAGATAATTTGTACACTTGTTCCTCCCTATAGCATATGCTGTTGACCAGCTATCACTATCGAAAAAGGGTCTTCTTAAAAATGTGCTTTCTGCCCCCATTCTTAAACTTACGAGGTATGTAACCTCAGCAAGTTTGCTTTAATAAACTGTATTTAGTCATATCACTCCTCCCAGGATAACATTCCTCCCAAGACAGCAAGAACAGAGTGACAGGCAGCAGAAAGTAAAATATTTTGTCAGATGGTATTCCTTTCCTCTTTTTTCTAAACTTCTTTCACTTCCATTAGCAAATTTTCAGAAAGGAGCTCATTTTTTTCATGAAGTAAAAGAGTGAGCCCTAGGGTTCATCAAGGAATAAAAGTTGACAAGCTCAACACTTGCAAATGCATATGAGAATTTAATGCTGAAAGTAAAGGACATCTGAATTATTATAATGTGCTGGTAGAATCAAAACCAGTGATGTTTCTCTAGCAGGCTTTCCACATGGTAAAGCTTCTTCCACATAATCCATAGATGGTTAACCTACAGTTAACTTCAGTGTATATAATTCCTGACAGCAGTAGATTCACTGAAATGGTACAAGCTCTGTCTAAATGAGCAAATAGAGCTATTTGAGAAAATAAAAAGCCTTAAATACTGATTATACACAGTATTGAATATGATATATTGTAATCTAGTTTTAGTACAGTAAGCTGTATAAAATATTTTACCCCTGAAGCTAAATGAAAGAAATTGTCTTCTATTTTTATGTCTTCTCCCTCTTCTCCCCACATACACCGTGTTTCTTGGAAGGCAATGCTTCTCTGTATTCTTGGCCAGTGGCACTAGTTTTGCCATATGTACAATGCTGTGTTACTAAATAACTAACAAAAAAAAATTAGATTTAATATTTACTTCTCAAAAATGTAAACATATGAGTCAAAGTGAGGAAATATTCACTTCAGCTCATACGCACAGATTGCTATCTATTTCAGTTTCTCAGTCCATTTCTTGAATTGACACAAGTAACAGCACCAGTAGATTATGTTTTGTAGTCTCTACGACAAAAATTTTTTGTTGTTTCATGTTTTCAGTAGCAATGGCAGTTCCAGGCGTTTTCCTTTACTCTACATGGATATTTCTATTAATGATGTTTCTTATTGCTGTTTTCCCCTCCAGAATCATGTTTGATTCAGGCTCGTTCCTTCCTGATAAGCACAGAACATTTTTCTTTTCAGTTTTAAAACCCATTCTAATTTAATTATTTCAGGCTAAATCTGGCTATTTCAGAAATTGTGAATAGTTCTACTGAAGCTTGAAAAAATGTGGATTGATAATAAGAATTATATGCAATATAGACTCAACATATCTTATTTTTATAAGGAATTTGTTTCTTTTGTTTATAAGAAGTCATCTATTTTTTCTGTTATAATGACTTTTATTGCTCTCATTTTACTATCAGTCTAGAAGCTGGCACTGAACTTTATTCTATCTCACTACATTCTGAACCCATTCTCTTGTCTCATTGTCTACATGATTTCTGCAAATCCAAATGACATCTCCTCAGTCCCCTTGAGGGACTTGAAAATCTCCTTCTAAGCTTTAATTGGAATCTGGAGTTTAAAATGAGTTCTCCACTCCTGCCCTTGTTGCCTTTACTTGCCTGCTGATTTCTTTCACTTTGGCTGGAAAGGCAGCTGCTCTCAGATAGAGCTCTTTCTTTTATATTTTTTGTTGTTGTCATCTTGGGCTAAAAATAAAATACCTGCACAAAACTGTAGGCTTCCCTCTGCTCCTTGGATTTCAGAGACTCTTTACTATCTCCTAAATTGTGAGAAGCTGCCATTCCACCCCTGAAGGTTTCCTTTCCTAAGGATAATCAGCTGCATAATGCATACTTTCCCTCTAGCTTTCTCCTTATTCCTGTCTTATGCTTAGAGTTAGGTATATTTCATATCCAGTCATTTTTCCTCACAGCCTCTTGCCCATCTCCTACCCCTTGTTTCTACCTCGTATGGTTCACAGCCTTATGTTCTAGTGTTCTGCCCTTTACTTAAGGGAACATTTTCCCCCTCTTCCTGCCTCCCCCGATGCAGTCATGTTCCCAAGTTATCCAGCTTCTTGCTCGTCCTTTGCTCTTCCAGAACATGCCACCATCTCATGGTCTTTGTAAAGGAATTCACCTGGCTCTGCAGATGACAGAGAGTGACAGAGGAATCTCCATCAGAGATTCACAGACCTTAAAAGAAGTGCCCTACACTGTGGGAACAAGTAGTCATCTGGTGATCCTTACTTCTATCCATCCTTTCTGGAGTTACCAGATCCATTCCAACTCAAATACTCTATGGTTCTGTGACTAGCTGAACTTTTTGCTGTATTTAGGCAGGAAAAGTTAGAAATCCTGTTCCTAGTAAGAGTGCATCAAAGCAAGGCAGATTTGTCAAGTGCGTCTCTTCTGCTACTGCGTGCACTCATTCATTGAACATCTGTTTTAGACAGAAGTTGGGTGAGATTAGCCCAATTGATAGATGCTAAAAAGGGGTAATTTCCTTGGGTACCGAAGAAAGTAAAGAAAGTAGTCACTTTACTAACTTCAGTTATAGCCACTGAGTTTTCACCTAAAATTCATTAATTACACCTTGCAAATAAATATTGATTTTGCTAAAAATTTGAATGTAAGAAATGAAAGTTATTTAGTAGAAAGGAACAGAAACTAAATGCAGCCTTGAAATCACTACAGATTTCAGCACCCAGGCATGAACAAAGGGGAGATTCAATAGAGCTGAGTTTTCTCTGCACTATGAGAATGACTCGGGTTAAGAAAAAAACCCAAAACCTCCTTTTTTAAATACACAAACTTTTGCAGCAAGTGCTTAGCTAACTTTGTTTTAATAATGAAATAAGTGTTTTTATTTCAATCCATACAGACAGGTTATATATGTAAAAGTTAAGAACAAACTTGAGGTCCTCATCAAGGGTCAAAAATAATCAAGGTCCCCAGTTTGTTGCCTCAGCTTTTGTCTTTCAAGTGCAATTGCAGCCTAAGAAAATAAATGAAAAAAAAAAAAAAAAAAGGAAAATAAAATAAAACAGATAACACAGAAAAAGAATATTACTTATTTCATAACTCCAGTCCTTTTTTATTAGCCAGTAAAGGTCAAGGACTTCTATCCCAGTCTGTACAACAGAATGAGAAATACCTCCACAAGTAGTAATACTTCAGGTATTTTACATTTAGAGACGTTAAAAAGATGTTTTCAATGAGAATTTTATATGTCATATACCTGGTTTCACAAAACAGAACCATATTCAATTTTTTTTAATTTAAAGGAGAGTTTACCTAACTTTGCTTTTATAATAAGTGCTCAGAGCATGCCATAAAACCCACTCACATTTCTTTTCTGACCTTTGTTTTTTCTCTTTGTTATTAATTATGCATGTTTGGGAATGTTTGCCTAATCTACTTGAAATTAGGGGAATTATTCTATTTTTTTTTTTTTACATTAAGGATGTTGTGGTCTTTTATGTCATTATAGGACAGAGACACCTCCATTATCAAAATTAATTTGCAACCTCAACTTTATCTGTATCTGTGCATGATGAATTATCAGGCAAAAATCAGTTGCTGCTTCTTTTATCCTAAAGCTAGAAGCCTCCAGGGGTGCCACTGAAGTTTAAGTGAGGTTAAGAGAGGAAAAGAAGTAGAAATCTGTGTCTGTACCCTGCCTAATGGTAAATCAGCATTTTTTCCTCACATATTCCAATGGAATATAGTATAATACTCTGTATCATTTTAGTGATTCCTGGAGACCAAACATAATAGTATACCATTATTTCTGTCTTTCATCCAGACTATTAACTATATTCTCCCCAGGCTGTGCTCTAAGACAAATTTCCCCTTTATATACTGAACTCTAGAAGTCATTATAGCTTGAATAAGAGTCCACCTAAATTTGGTGGTTAGGTCTGTGCTGAGGAAAGAACAGGATAATATCAGTCAGGGGAGGATTCAGTCACCTTTTATTCACAACAAATCCTATGCCAGTGTTCAGAAAATATAACTCAGCTTCTAGAAGATGTAACCTGGCTTCCTTTTCAACTCTCAGAGGTGCATAAGGTTTTTTTCCAATGCAAAGTTCTTTGTAGAATGGTATTGTTTTCTTCCATTTCCTCTTCAGCATTACTTGTTAAAAATGACAAGAACTGTGGTTTGTCCCATCCAGGCAGCATTCAAGAAAAGCTCCTAATGAGCCAAATGCTTTCTCACAGCCTGAGTTTGAACTTTCTGTGCACTTGGATTCTTCCTTTTGTTATGTCAGTGCACACTCAAATAAAGTAATTTGACTCCCCACTGCTTTGCTTTGCTTGTAGTCTCCCAAAGTCCCCCTCTGCTTTCCCTCAAGCTCTTTTGGCCAAACATTCATGGGACTCACTTACATGTTGCTGTACTGGATGTTTGGATCACTTGCCTGTCTTCAGGTGAAAGAAATCCTGGGCGATAATGAAAGAAATAGCAGCCAGGGAGTCCATGTTGCTCAGAAAAACTAACTTTCAGAATAATGATTGTTTTAGTTTTAACTGCCTTACTTTTTTCATCTCTTTTTCCTCTCTGATGCAAGACACATAATAAGAACCCTCATTCTTTTATGAAAGCCTGCTTTCTCCTTTGGGACCAAGCAAAATAATGTTTTCTTAAAAGGTAATTTGCTTGGGAGATTTTCTTTATGTGATTCAGTTCATTCTTGCAGAGAGCTCTAGATTTATGCAAACTAACATTTTCCATCAAACCATGAGGAATTAAGAATCAAGCATATTTCAGTTTTGGAACAAATATTTAAACCAATAGCAAAGCCAATGGGATCAGCTGTCACATTTAATAGCAGCAATTTCTTCTCTTTTTTTCCCCCCTGGTTTTCCCAGACATTTTCTTTCCTCTGTTCACTTTTCTTATCTTTAGGAGATACTTGAGACTAATATATCTACTAAAAGATGAAAAAAATTAGTGGCTTCCGTCAGCCAAATGGACACATACATTTTGCTGTGCAGACCATGCAGCTTCTTTACCTGCTTAACTTATCACAGTATCTTCTGAGCAGTCTATATCTGCCTTATCATCTACTTATGGTACCTGAAGGATTGACAGGTAAGCACTTCTAAAGTTTCTGTCAGTATATAAGGCAATTGAAGGCATTAATCACAGAATAAACACCTTAGTCACTGCTGTCCCTGCAGCTGAAACAGGCTGGCACCAGCAGAGAGAAAGAATAAGAAAAATCAGGTAAAACAAGATTGCTAGCGTCTAATTCAACCATCCCTGAAGTTAAAGGAAGATTTTTCACTGACATTAGAGGAGATGAATCTGCTGCTAAGGTCAGACAGGCCATAGACAATATTTGAAGTTTTCCACAGAGCAGCTCATAGTATTTTTGAATTCAAACTCAGCTGAGCTGTGAACAAACTGTGAAGTGAGAGGAAAAGTAGATGAATTCTTTTCCTGACATCTGTAGAGCAGTGCCAGGAGTTAGGGTAGGCAGCCAGGGAAATGGAAATTCTTACTGCTGAGAAGTAACAGGATATAACTGATATTGTAAATACATGATGGGATGATCTATGCACCTGGAATTTAAAAAATAATTAGATAAATCTTGTTTACCTAAAAAGAACAGGCAAGAGAAATGAGGGCACTCTATGTTAGAGAGATGATTTTCTGTGTTAGAGCTATTGTCTGGAAAGAAAAGTTGTACTGTTCTTGGTGACTTCAGTTTTAAAGACCTATAGTAGATGTTGTATGCAGTATGTAGTAAAACACCATTGAAGTTTCTAAAAATTATAGATGGTAATTATCTAACACAAAAGGTATTGAACCTAGCATAAGATAATTCTACTTTGAGCCTCATTACATTGGATAAAGAGGAACAAATTGGAGGATCTAATTACATTAATTATGGGAAAACAGAGAACAGTAATATATCTGCTTCAAAAGTTAATTTTTCAAACCTGGAGAAAATTATGGGAGATAATTGATTAGGAAGAATAAATATAGACAACCTATTGTGAAAGAAACCTTAAAGTTGTTTAATAAGAATTTATGAGACGTCCAGAAGCCACATCTCATAATTAAGAAATAGTATACCAATGTGTTAATACACCTCCTTGTTCAGGAGTGAAGTGGATGTATCAATTTTTTTTTTTTTTTTAATATATATATAGCAAAGGGAGAAATAAAAAGTGAGAGTCATAATTATATGTTATGAACAGTAGCAAAGAGAGGAAAAAATGGATCTCCCCGTAAATAGGACAACAAGAAAACAATTTTTAGGAATTAAGGAAAAAACAGGCTAGGTTTAGTGTAAAAATTTGTAACAAATACTAATTGGGGCAAAAATTAAGTACAAATGGAAGCGTGTGTCTATGTCTGTGACTGTATGCTTGTGTGAAAGTACCAGCAAAAACAGGAGAACAAAGTTAAAAAGGAAGGTATGCATTAACTGCTACAGAGCAGCATATAAGTGATTTCATTTAAAAGGAGAGGTAGAAAAACTCACCTATAGAGAAGTGTTAAGGGAACCAAGAAGACAATATTTATAAAACATGCAGATAAGATAAATAACACTTCAGTGAAAGTCAGAATTTTGCCTAATATTTATGAGGGATGAGACAAAATAATGAGGTAAAATATCTAAAACTGCATCTGTTCCAGATGAGTATAGAAACTAAATCAAAAATCTGTTTGTTGTCACTATCCAAGGTGAACACCAGAGACATAATGAGCACTGGGCTGATGGCACCCCTTGTCCCCCTTGGTGCACACAAATGATCCTGGCCAGGTCACGGAGACACTGACACCAGAATATGTGGATGTAAAAATGGGAAAAATTAACTCAGAGATTTTCTCATGTAAGATCACCTTAATTTTCTCTGAGATCTCTCACTGAATTTGGCAACACTGATTTCCTACATTAGTAGAAGGAGGTTCTAAGACACTTCTTAATTCTGAAAAATAGATGCAGCTGCTCATAAGTAGTTCCTGGAGAGGACCAGGAGGACCTGCTCATAGCACAGGAGAAGAGTGTGCCATTTTGTAATTTTTCAGGATAAGCATTATGCTATTCTGCATAAGACATTTAAAAGTTAAGTCTCAGAGTCTCTACACTGTGTGTGCACTCTCCATTCTCAGCATGGACTTCTCTGAAAGGAAATTCATCTCAGCTCTGCTAATGGCCTATCTTAAGTTGGGTGTGAATTTTAAATTGATGTGTCTGATTTTTCCAAGCTTAGACTTGGACAATTAACTACGAGATAACCACAATTGTTATTTAAAATGGATGTTAAAATGTACCTCAATAGTATTTTGAAGGCAGAATGCCCAGCAAGTTTTCACTTGGGAGGCATGTGTCATAAGACACATCTGACCAGGTATTATTCTTATTCCATGGCTATTACATGTGGAATTTTCAGGAGATTGTGGATATCATCCTAATATTTTAAAATCCATATAAATCCTGACTAGTGAAACCTAGCAACAATGCTGAGAAAAAGAATGTAATTGTTACTACAGTTTTTAATTGATAGAGAATAAAAAGCTAGAAATATAATTAGTGTCAATCATTATGTTTCTGGAGAAAGAGTTCTTACAGTGCTTATTAAACACACTTCAAATAATTCTTTTATGACATTGTAACTTAGTCAGTGAAAGATAAATAATATATTTACACTTTTAAAAGGAATTTTGACACATTAATACACAACATGCTGATTTAAAAATTAGTGCAACCACAGAGTACATCTTAAATGGATTAACAACTGCCTAAGTGACAAGTTCCAAAAAAGTAACTGTCAGTGTGGATCTATTGTCAAAGGAATGAGTTTCTAGTAGTGTTTAGGAGGTTACCTGATAGAATGATCAGCATCTGGTCCAGTGTTATTCAATGTAGTCAACAGTGGTTTGGAAGAAGATACAAAATCACTGATGATCACAGTGACGGCTGAGAAAGGAAGAAGACCATGGAGGTCAACAAGCAAGTAGCTTTCTTATCATGGCATGAGATTAAGGGATGCGCTATGTTTTTTAATTTATATTAATAAAGTTCCTTCTTTGTATAAATACCACAACAACCAAGGTTTGCATCTGTTTGGGAAAATATTGTATTTCAAATAGCAAAAGATGTTAAACAACATAATTAAATATTTTGTAGAATTATACTGAAAAGCAGGGATCTTGAGTTTGTCTCCCTACTCTTCCAAGAAGATTCATGTAGGATGCTTTCCTGTGTAGTTTCTCTGTCTAACCCATGTTCATGCAAGGAAGCAAATGCATAGTTGGGGAAAATAGTCAGACTCAAATGAACCGTTCCAGTGGAGTAACTACAGATGGTGAAAAAGGCAATCAGACCTAATTTGGCAGTCTGGCATATCAGCATGTATTCTGCATATAGGAGAGTTGTCCTAACGGAATAATTTTCAGTTAAATTCTTCTTCATTTCTTAATTTATTTTTCCATATGATTAAGTCTTAAGGTGAAATTATTTTCTCTATTTCTTTTTTGTTTTTTTGCATTGCTTTTCACTCCATTTAATTTTATTGTCTTTTGGCATACCTCAACTCTGACCATGATTTGGTCTTCTTTACTTTTTAATTACTTTTCAATTTGCTTTGTTTTTTCAAAATGTTATATTTCAGGTTAAAACAACCTATGAACAGAATATTTTACTTGGGTCTAAAAGCTTTAAAACCGAATATTAAGGAATTTGGATATCCTTCTCTGAGTGTCTGTTCATGCTTGCTTTTCAGGTTTTTTTAATCCATGTTATTCCTTGGGGAGGTGCTTGCCCTGAGGTGAAGGAGTATGATAGCCATGTGACGGCAAAAAGCCCATTTTGTGTATTCAGCACTGAACCAGATGTCAGGTATTTTTAAATAAGAAGCTGGCCTTGCTGGTGGTGGAAACACACACATGTAGTTCAAACATTGTGGTCAAACCATCAGCAAAGTGTTTTAATGTGCCGATATAGTTTGGAATTCCTGTTCTGCTTGTTTTTTTCGCAAAACCAGTTGTAGGTGAATTGGTGATTCCTGGTGACACCCGTTATACCTGGATGCTTCTCCTTGGGGGTATTCTGACAAGGCAAACAGCTGCTAGCTGATTCTGATCTTTCCTCACCTGCCCTTTCCACTCTTCTCCTTGCTCTTTCTTCAAATGCTGGTCACCAGCTGAGCCCTCAGTCCTTTCTCCTGCCTTGGCCCAGCTGCCCACGGCTAAGTCTGCTCTGGCTGTTTGACCAGGACCTCTATCCCAACACACTGACTGACCCACAGCAGTGCCCTTCCATCCTCAGTCTAGGGTGAAAGTACCCGGGTCTTGCAAGCATCTTGGGGCGCAAGGGAAGACGCAGCCTGCTGGGCAAGTTTGGGCTCCCTTCATGCCCAGGCTGGATGGAATGATGGTAAATAACACAACCACTCAAGAAGCTGCACAGCAGAGGAGAGTTTCAAAAACTCCATCTCCTCTGTCCCCAGACCTGTGAGTGCTTTTTACCTGTGATATTCTATTCCACGAACAGGTCACCTTAAAGCAGCATATTTAGGGCTAACCCATTTGACTTTGCTCTAGAACAGTTGGAAATAAAATCACTCTGACTAGAACACTTCACAGACAGAATGCTGAAACTAAGAGTTATGAGGCAATTTAGGGAACAGTGCCTTTTGCTCCTCATTTTTAACTGATGCCTCACAGCTAAGGCTGTCTGTGCCATAATTTGGACATGAGAACACAGGATCAGAAAATTCAATAAACACAAGTGCTGGGACCAGGCAGGACAAAATGTGCAATGAGAAATGGTGCAAGAATTACCTGAGTCCCTTTTCCACTAGCAAGGAATCATTGAAATATTGTCATGTTCCATCTGCATTCTCTGTGCACTCACTTCTCATGGAAGGGGCACAAAAGGCACCTTCATCAACATCCATGAAAGGATTTCTTTATGGAGGAGGAATTCTCTGTGTAAAAGTCACTTTTAGCAATGCTCTAAAGTTGCTGAGCAGCTGCGAGCCAGAGAATACAGACTGATGCCTGTACCTGCTATATCACATTGACAGTAAAATAATTTATTTAAAATACCTTTTTCTTATCTAAACTATTTAACTTGATAATGTTCTTGATAATTGTCGTAACAGAAAGTATTGCTTTTGAAAAGCTAGGAATGGGAGATCAAATACAAAATGAATTTTGAAGTCTGGGAAAATTACATTTGTTCTTTAAGTTCTTGTGACCATCAATAACAGTTTTGGTTATTTTGTAGAAATTTGTTATTACTATTTTTTTATTTTAAATAGAAAAAAAAATTCCTGGAAAGGCAGAAAAATAATTTTTCTTTCACAAACATAGTTACTGTATTGGCATTTTCAGTGTTCTCTCATTTCTCTCTAGTAACCATGCTCTACATCCAAAAAGCTGCAAAACCAGTTATGTCCACAATACTTGCTTTCTATTAGTAATTGAAAGCTGAAGTTTACAAACTATGGAAAAAAGGGTGTCAAAGACATCAGCTGAAAGAAATACTTAGAGTTTCTGGAGAAATGTTCTATTTAGAAATTCTAAGCTCTAAACTTTGGAGTAGACAACAACACATAATTTTAAGAAAATATAACTATAGGCAAAAGTGGGTTTGTTTAGTAAGGTCTGAATTCACAAAATGGAAAAAAATAATCAACCCAAAAAAACCCACCTCTATCATCCTGTGGTCTGTGTTAGGTAATGAATTAAATTATTTGGTGTAAACAACAGCAAGGAGATGTTAAGAGGTCAGAATTATGTTACGCTCTGATTAAACAAACAATTGAGTGTGGAAAAGCAGACACCTGTGGGGAGGACTGTAAATGGCCGTGATAACATCTCTCAAAGTCCTCTGCTTTGGTTCAGGCTGAGGCTGGTTGTCCTTAACCGGCTGAATTCAGCAGGGGAGAGAGAAGCCATTGTGTGGGTAAGGTCTGTGCTGACACTTACCTGCAGGTTAATTACACAGCGACCCTTTGGGTCAACAGATACAGTTTGAACTCCCAATTGCAGATTAGGCAGCAAAGTAATAACACTGTGAGTATGGAACAAATGAGATAAGCTTGGTACAAACTGCAGGGAACTGAGAAAACATCATTGTTCTTATGTTAATATGGAAGACGACTCTGTGGCTTTATCTTCTTGATTTTTTCATAGACTTGATTTATTTGTGACACTTTTAAACTCAATCTGTTATGTAAATGTTCTCCAAGGATTGTTTTCATAGGAAGGAAATCAAATTCACTTCTTTAGGCAGCTATCTAACTTCCCAGACAGTGAAAGCCATGATTAAAATGGCATCGTATCAAGAGCTACTGTTACATGTGTGCTACCTGCAGCCTGGATGCAGCCAGATATCTAATCTTTTTAAGAAAGTAGACTGCTTGATGGCAAAAATGGTAGAATTTTGAACACTTATGTGAAGTTCATGTACAAAAGGAATGCTAATTACACTGCAAGGTAATTGGGTCATGAGACCTGTATTAGAATGGAGACATTGAGTTGAGAGATTTGGGTGACTAAGTACCACAAGCTGTGTAGTTGAACGTGCCAGCTCCTAAATGAAACAGCATCTGTGACTTATACAAAACCAATGCTGTAAATGAAGTAATGGAAAAGAACTAAAAAAGGTATCTGGTCAATGACTTTATTATTATTTCAGTAATAATAACTGAGGTACTTCTGTTTCAACACGTAAAGGCATAGACCTTTCTGACTGAAATATATTAGTGCATGTATTTAATTCTTTCAGCTCTAATTCAATTGAAAGCTGAAGATATCTGCTTCTAGAGTGAAGCCTGGTGAATTGGGCAACACTGCTCTTTCATATGATAGGTGCCATATTTTTCTCATTGACTTAGAGAAAAAACACTCCTCTAATTTAAGGACTTCTGTCTTTCCTAATTGATGGTCATCCCACAATCAGCCCAAAAAGCACTGCTATTTTGTGTCTGGAAGAGGAGACTGCTTTTTATACGTTGATGATTATTTAGTGTTTTAAAAAATGCCTCTCTTCAGAGCCCTCCTTATGGATCAGGCTTGGAAGTACTTGAATCACTTAGACGTTGGATTCTAGGTATAAGCCCTACAAAGCTGAGACAGGCACCTGACTTCTTGATGACCTCCATCAGAGATGGGCTCTTAGACTACCTTCACAGAAACTGTCTGATAGTCATAAAACCTGAGGAAGTTGATGGAAAACACCTAACACAGAAGTATGCCTGAAACTCTGGTCCCCCATATGGCCTCATGGTCATGATTGTGGATAGTAAACTCTAAGATTAAGATTTATACCATTAAACTCATCTCTTCTGCTTTGGCTGCTGGAAGTCAACAGCACTACCCACTCAGGAAGTGAGAGAAGAGTGGATTGCCCCTTCTGTGGGGAGACCTGTTTCTATTGGGGGTTCATAGGTTTTGCAGAGCAGATAGGGTTGCTCAGCCTTGGTCAGAAATATAATCTAGGTGTGTGTGGTCCGAATCAACTCCTTCTGTCAGGCCAGAATAAAAAAACATGAGCAGAAATACTCAGATTTCATCATGTCGTGGGTGCAGTAAGAAATATTGAAGTGGAAATTTCTGCAGAACTAGTTGTTTATCTGCAGAACTGTATTGTGTTTCCTCCTTACTTTTCTTCAGTTGTCATGGATAAAAATGCCTGACCAGTGTGACTGTTGTACAATTCCTAATTTCAGGTTTGTAACATAAAAAGAGAAATGTCACAGAAGCATCTTTCTTAAATTGGATGTTTTTGTTAATAACTAATGTTCAAGGGCTTTGTTGGTTTTCTGCTGATGGAAATGAAACCACGTAAAATTGTAATTTGTCCCTTAATACAGAGAAGAAAGAGGGAAAAAGACAAAGAAGTGCTCATAGTGTTCTGTGAAAGTAAAATTCCTTCTTTTTTCTACAAGATAAAACAAGCAAAACTATGTTCTTTTCAAAAACTGTTCAGTGAAGAAAAAAAAGGGTTTTATATGTTTTGCATGTATTTTTTAACTCCTAAAGAAATTTGCACAGTCTAGAATCTCAGCAGTGACAAAAATCATTTTAGCAGTGGACTTGGCAAGAGCAAAGGCCACATGAGGCACACAGAAGCTGCAGAGGAAGCACAAGCAGAGTCTGATGCACTCTAATGCCATTTTCTCTCCAGAGGTCTGTTAAAAATCTTTAGACTGAAGACAATTGTCATTATTGAATCTATCTGCACTGCTAATTTTAATTGGAGTGAAACTTGTACAGATGATGCTAGAGATGCTTAATTTTACTGATACTGAACCTGTGTCATTAATATGCATGTTGACTGAATAACTAACTATGAACATTCTAAAACGTGCTTCTAGTCACATCAGAGTTAAATATTAACCAGAAAGCTGACTCTATCATTCAGCCACATTCTCATTTTCCCAGCTTATCATTAAGTGTGTGTTGATAGAAGTAGTTACTTTTGCAGGTAATTTCATTTATCATAAATAAACACATTTCTCATGGAGCAGTACTTACATGCAGCTGGGTGAAAGCAATGTTGAATGGAGGACAGGTTTGGGGGTGCAACTAATAAACATTTTGCCTCAGGGATTTTGTGCTATCTTTTCTCTCTCTTTTTCTTCTTCAGGGAATATTTGTCCTAGGGTTGCCGTATGCTCTCCTCCACAGTGGATACAGTGGTCTACTTCTTATTGTCTTGGCTGCAGCATTATGCTGTTACACAGGCAAAATTCTAATTGCTTGCTTGTATGAAGAAAATGAAGATGGGCAACTGATAAGAGTGAGAGACACGTACGAAGATATTGCAAATGCCTGCTGCAAAAAGCTGTCTCCTAATCTAGGTGGCATAGTTGTCAATGTGACCCAAGTGGTGGAACTGATCATGACATGTATTTTGTATCTGGTTGTTAGTGGGAACTTGCTGTCACATAGTTTTCCATACGTACCAGTGACTGAGAAAACTTGGTCTGTAATTGCATTTGTTACCCTGTTGCCTTGTATATTCATCAGAACTCTCAAAATTGTTTCCAGACTCAGCCAGCTTTGCTCATTGGTTCATTTTGTTATCATCCTTGTAGTGATAACTTACTGTCTCACACAAATGCATCAGTGGTCCTGGGCAAAATTCAGACTGTCCCTTGAGTTTGAGGACTTCTTGGTCTCTGTAGGGGTGATCATTTTCAGTTACACTTCACAAATATTTCTTCCTACACTTGAAGGTAACATGAAAAACCCAGGGGAATTTAGGTGTATGCTAAATTGGACTCACTTTTTTGCCTGCATTTTGAAAACAACGTTTGCACTGACGGCTTTCTTGACCTGGGGTGAAAAGACAAAGGAAGTTATTACTGACAACCTGCCATCATTTCTTGAAACCCTGGTGAATTTATGTCTCTTAACTAAGGCTCTTCTTTCTTACCCTTTGCCCTTTTTTGCAGCCACAGAAATTGTGTATTCTTGTATTTCTAAAAGCAGCTATTCCAATTACAGATCTCCACTACTTGCTCTGGCTGTAAGAGGCTCATTTCTCTTGTTAACTCTGTTGATGGCCATGTTCACACCACATTTTGCCCTGTTGATGGGTTTGTCAGGCAGTGTAACAGGTGCTGCTATGACTTTTCTTCTTCCTTCTCTCTTCCATTTAAAACTTAAATGGAAAAAACTGTCCTTCTTAGAGAAATGTGCAGATATCTCTGTTTTTATTTTGGGCTTCCTTTGTAGCCTTGCAGGCATAGTTTGCTCAATAAAAGGGCTGCTTGAAGTATTTGGAGGAGTGTAAAACATTTCCTGAACGATAAATAAGGATCAAATCTTATAAATGCTTTTACCCTGTTAGTCAGTATATGTGAGATTTTGTAACTAGGTGGAATTAAGCATATGCTTGAATGTTTGCAGATTCAAGTCTTTAACTGGAAAATTACGTGGCTCCAAGCTAACTGGAAAACAACTTTCATAACCAAAACGTACAAAATTAGGCCTCTTTAAAACATTGAGAAGAAAGGGGTTGGAGATGGTTTAGCATGGAAAGAATTGTAAGTAATCCTATATGGATTTAGTCATACATAACATGCACAACCTGAAAATACTCCTGCAAGTGATTCTACCAATTTAACCAGAATTCTTCATACGGTTAGATACTGTTCAGTCTCAAAGCTATCAAAACTAGTTTACAGGATGTGAGTTAGAGAGATCTGTTATTGAAAATGGATGCAATATTATTTCACCTCAT
Organism: Daphoenositta chrysoptera; assembly: GCA_013397915.1. Taxonomy (NCBI): domain Eukaryota; kingdom Metazoa; phylum Chordata; class Aves; order Passeriformes; genus Daphoenositta; species Daphoenositta chrysoptera. The sequence continues at coordinate 985,948 of VZRO01006415.1, forward strand.
TGGCAGACTGCAATTCAACATGTGAACAGAACAAATCAGTGAATTTTGGTTTTTATGTAAGACAAATTCTACTACTTGTTTTTTAAATGAATAGTCAAAAAGAGAGATCAGTTTAGAACAGCTTTGAAAGCATGCTTTTATCACAACTTCAAATGGGAATACAGTCAGAGTAAAAGGGGCATTCTAACAGTTCAAAGTCATGGAAAAGAGAATTTTTTCTGAAATAAGCTGTAGCCAGTGACTGCAGCTTTTCTGCAAGTCTAACTCCTAAGATTCGTGTCTCTGCAATGCAGTTACTCTGTTGGTTGGGTTACCAGAAGTCTTCCTGGTAGCATGAAAAAGTTAACAAGCAGTTCACTTTCCCTCTTACGCAGGAAACTTCTTTGATCTGTGTATTTTATCTGATTCTATTAAAAGCTCAATGGAGTAAATCAAGTTCAATAAACAGACATGCAGTTAACTTCCTGTAAAATTTGGTAGCTCTTTAGCTTTAAAAGGTATTGGCTTAATAAAAAACCAGCATCACAATGTATTTCACATTAGTGATAAAACATTATGACAAGAAGCAATCTAATCAGAGTGCTCTAATGAATACATATTATCTTATCACACTGAATCTCTGCAATAATACATAATTAAAGTAATTATTTAAAAATAAGAAAGTGCGTGTTTTTGTTATGAACAATTTCACACAACCTTGTACTGCGTCATATGGAGAAGTCTTTGCACGTCAGCATAAGACTGGGTGACAAAGAGCCCAGGAGTGTCTGCTTAACTGAGCTATTTTTGCCATGTTGTGTCTCAGCATTAATGCTTCTGTCCTGCGTGAGCAACAGTTGCCTCTCAAGGCTAATTTGCCTGAATGATAAATAACAAGCAACTAAACTCAAGGGAGGAATTCTGGGAAGCATTGTATGTCACCCTGTTCCTTCCTTGTCTGCTAGTGTACACCTGTCATGTGGAATAGTGATGAAAAGTTTATTAAAAACAAATTGCATTACTGTAACATTATTAAGAAAACTGTGGAAATAACTAGTGTCTTAGAATTTTATTACTTATTTGGTGCAATGGGTCAAATTCTGCACTCAAATCCACAACAATATTAATGATATTTGAAAAAATTTGTGCTGGAACAAATAAGAGACTTTTTATTTTTATGTAAAGTGTCAAAAATACATTGCTCATTGAAAGAGTTGAAAGCTTATTATTACTGCTAGGGCACAGTCAGAAAGATATTATTACTTGGATGACATTAATCAAAGGATATCATTACTTTTTGAGTGGAGAAGCTTCACAGATAAACAAACATGCAGGAACAGCATTGGTTCTGTTTATCCCGTATAAATCTCTGAGGACAGAAGGAGGTTGTCCAAAGAGTTTTGTAAAAATTCTTTGTTACTTTGCTTAAGAAATCTCTAAAAAAAAAAAACTTTTTTCCTATCTTCTACTTTTATTTAATGTGTTTTTTCTCTAACTCTTCAGAAAATCATGGGATTGCCTTAGTGCATTTACTGTTGGGAAAAGCTTGAAAACCAATATAAGCAATTTATTTTGTGGCAGTTTTAGGAATTCCCTAGCTCATCACTGTGATTCAAAATTGGCTTTAGTTGTATTTTCTTCTCTTAGCCTTTTCAAGAGGTCAATGCCCAGTCCTTTGAAGTCAAAGATGGTCATTCCCCACTTAATCATGCTCCCTCTTATGTAAGATCTTTCCTTCAAGGATAAATATTTCCTGCTTTATAAAGTATGTACTATTATTGTCCTTATTTAATCATTTATGTAATTTCTGTTAACATCAGGGAACAGCGAGGGTTATGATTAACAAGTCAACACAACTGTAAATGCACAAAAGTGAAAGTCATCCAAATGCAAGGCCTCGAGAAGTCACTTACAAAAGCCACTAGATTAAGAGAGAAAGCATAGTTCAAGACTTTCTGTGGCCAACACTCAGCAATTTGGATATGTGCCATGGTTGTGGGCCACAGAAGATATATGAGCTTTGCTTTAAAGCCATGCCCAGACATCTTGGTGAGAAACTGCCTTCTGGGGTCAAGTAAGTGAGTATCCCAATTTGGAAAGGAAGAGATGCATATACACACCCTACAGACCAAGCCTGAATCTGGTGCTCAGCACGTGATAAAGACAAATATTCATGATGTAAGGCTGACTCACTGGATTTAATTTCCTAAAACACACAATTGCATCTTTTTAGATATAAACTTATTTCTGAACCAATCCCAATGGCAAAATTCTATTAATAGGATATATAAAATATTTGCAACTTTCTATATTAGACATTAAAATACTATCTAAAGATTATGCTTAGAGAATCTGGAAAGGTGGTGCTACTATAAATTATGAACCAAGAGGATCTGCATTTATCTAAGTAGTGACTACTTGGAAATTTTGTCACTAAATTTATGCTACCTATCATTAGAATAACTGAAGCTAGGAAAGTAAAAGACTGACTAAATATCAAAGTATTATTTTGGCCACTCCTGGATTATTTATTGTAATATGATGGTGCTTTATCAAAATTAATTCTGAAAGCAAGCAACCAACAGTAGTGAACATGAAGAAAATGCTATGGAACAAATTTTGTCCTGAAATAAAGTATTTTCAAACACTCTTGCTTCATTTGTTCTGCCTGTAGAAGTATGAGTAAAGGAATCTGCTTCCTTTCAGCAGCAACACAAGCATTGTCCAAAATGTTTCTCCCATTTTGTAGGGAACACCAAACACTGCATTCCTGGTTCTGACAGCAGTCGTGCAGATTTAAGTCAATCAGATTACCCTGAAATTAAAATGTAGGCTCAGCTAGGTTATCTTAGGAATGTCAGTTGTTTATTTATGAAGCCTTTTCAAAGCTTAAATCTGAAATTAGACCAAAAACCTCACTCTACTGACTCAGTGGGAGAACAATAATTTACTTATGTGGAACAATGCTCTAACCTCTGTAGTCCATTAATAATACTTAATTTACTTTTACACCAAAGTTGGTCATCACTTTACTTCATTACTGTAGTTTATTTTCCACATTATTTCACCTCTTCTCTTTTTCCAGCAGTGAGATAAATATTTTTCCTCATGATGCTACTAAAATATTAGAGATGTCAGAAAAGCTATTGAAAAAATTCTTGAGGCTAACACTTTTTCATTAACTCTTCATCCTTGATTGCTCACATTATTTTTGTTTTGTGAATTCTGAACTACATGTACAAAATGCATGTCATGGTAACTGTTTACTCTGAAGAAATGATTGTATAAAAATGGAACAAATAAGATGTCCAGCAAATGCTCCATTGGATCAAGTTACAATTTTCAGTACTTCTTTTCAGAACTACCACATTTTAAAAACTAAAAGCTGATTTCTATAAATCATTTATTCACTTCTTCTGCATTATTAATAATTATCTGGATGATATATTGGTCTTAGAAAATATTCATCTTCTAAAATGGAGTAGAAAAATAAATATATCTCAAAAATATTTCTATAGTATTCTGCGATTTAGTTGTCCCAGGAGTTCATATGGGATATAAAATGTTGGAAAATTTATTGTGTTCTTTAGTTGCTGACAATGAATGTAAAAATACACATAAATATTTCTGTTCTCAGCATAAGTATTTGTCAAGCTGCTGACACACTGAAGTTAACTTCTTCATTCTTCCTCAGCGTCATTACCTTTATGTGGTCACCCCTCAGATGCCTAATATATTTGTCTTCACACTGCCTCTTAGAGGGGTGGGAGTTCCAAGATTTTCATTTTACAGTTTTGAATTGAATATTCAGAGCAGAGATGAACCCAAGACGGAATCCCAAGGAATCTCTAGGTTAATTCTTGTTATTGTACCATGCCTTCCTGGTGGTCCTGACAGTCAACATTTCTTTTTTTTTTTTT
>VZRO01006415.1:989861-1035198 GCA_013397915.1 Daphoenositta chrysoptera
TTTTTTCTCATTTTCATCCTTCATTTTTTCTCCTCTGACAGTTTGTGCCAGGATAACATGAAGGTATATAGCACAGCAAGCAGCCCATTATGCAGCATAAATATTTAACTGAAAGCTGCCTTTCTCATTTGTTTGGTTTTTTTTCTTTTAAGACAGAAATATAAAATTTAATAGCTAGATAATTATATATAGAGGGATGCAGCACATGGGGGACAAATTAAAGACAGGATAAATGCAACACAAAAAGCAAAAAGGGAGATGAGGGAAAAATGTGGTGAGGGACTGGAAGAGGAAAACTGAAAAGGGGCAAAAGTTTGAGAGGTAAAAAGGAAAAGAAACATTACAGAAATTAAAAAGCTCAGAAGGAGAGAAGGGAAAGGCAAAGTGGGAGAATTCATTTAATGTATGATTTAATACCATCTCTAAACATTTTCTACATTTTTGTGCAAGCAGTAATTCAAGCTATTCCAGTTAATATAAGTCAATATATTCTATGTGTGAACAGTTTTCCTTTTTTGTTTCACTTCCCCAAACCTCTTATGAATTCAAAACATTTTAAAATAAAATCATTCTCATCTGTGTGGAATTACCTCCATATTTAATGATTTCTGTTACCCAAAGGTATTTGAAAATATGCTAAATAAACAGTGTTATAAACAAATTCTCTTTCTCTGTGTGTCTTTATCTATTCCTCTTCTTGACCTCTACCACAGCAATGATTCAGAGATATTCACTGCTTCCAAGCAGTTATTGCCTTGCAGCCCCAAAGCCAGTGCAAAAAAAGGTCATAAAGTTGGTAAAATATTTTTCACAATGACCACCACAGAGGCTCTTTTGCACTTTGGGCCAGAAACAAAGCTAATATCCCTGCAGAATTCCCTGTCTGGAAATGTCTTACATCGATTTATGTGCCTGGTAGCAAACTCCAGTGAGGTGGGAGTTTGGAAAAGCTAACACCGAAATGGCATTCTACTGCACTCCTGTTGCTCCTTGGGTGACTCAACATGTAAAATGGCAAATTGTACCAGCATATAAAATAAAGTATCCTTGTGAGCTCCTTCACGCTCGCAATAGGATCTAATTAGACAGTTCCCCCAATATCAGGAATGTGTGGGAGCAAGATCCAGTTCCCTCTAGAGAGTTTGTAATAGACCAGCGGGAGGTCAGGCTGCCTTTGGATGCAACGTGACTGCTGATCCAAATTCTGCATGGATGCTTCAAAGCAAAGGTTTTGCTCCTACATTAAGAGGAGTTTTGCTACATGTTTACTGTGCGAAGCTGAAGTGCTAACGATGGCACAGAGAATGACAAGAAATCAAAGATTTATTAGTAGCTAATCAAATAAATAAATGGGAGAGAGGATGGAATAATGGCCTTGAGGAACAAATTCGAAAGCAACTGGAGAAACAAAGAAAGGGGAGAAAAGATTGAGTGCAGTAGAAATTAAATTGAAAGGTATAAGGTTAATCTTAATTTCACTCTGTGGAAAATTGAACATAATTTAAATCATAGATAAAATTTAAGGATTTCATCAAGGTTCTTTTTTACCCATATCTTTTGCCTTCAGTGATAGATTCAAAGGGAACTGTGTGCAATAATTAATGTTCTTGTCTCATGGGCTACCATCTACAATGCTGTTTTATTCTTCCTACACAAGGTTCTTGACACCCATAAAATTGTTCCTACTCAAGGTGGAAAACTAAACAAAAACAAAACAAAAAAGACAAGAAAAGTAATAATTAGCAGTGAATCCTGTGTGTAGCCTTATCTTAGGCTGGGAGCCCAGAGAACACGGGATGCAGAACTATGTCAACAGGTGGCCATATTGTTAACACTTTAGCAATGATAATAATTTGCAATAATAATGTAATGAGCAAAGATGGGGTGAAGGCAGAAGGATTAAAGGAGAGCACTCAGCATACATAAGCCATGCTACATCTACCAAATTCCCAGTGCAGCTGCTTCAGGGATACTAAGCCTCCTGTAGACAGCTGCATCCCCCTGTTGCCATCTGTGGCTTGCATCTCTGGTGTTACTGCCGACAACTTGCACAGTTGCAAAGGCCTAACCCTCCAACAGCAGAAAATATCTGCTCCCACACCTTCTTGCAGGGAGCATGGCTGCCACCTGATCCATAGGATACAAGGGCTTTCCCGAGATTTAATCAGCTGTTAACTAATCCTAGGAGTGATGGCTAGAGAGAGGAATGTCTTACCAGCTGAGACGTCAGATGGGAACATAGGGTAGGCATTAAGTTATCAGTTTTATTAGACAACACTAATGTCATTGGTAAAGGCTTGCTAATTACACTTCAGGAGAAAGTTTTATTACAAATGGTCTGATAGGAATCTGAAATGGGTCAAATTTTAAACGCTGGCCAACGTAAAACAATCCAAACCAAAATGGGTCAACTGGCTTCCAAAAGACTTCCAAATGAACATAGTGAAATAGACCAGAAACAGATGACTTATAAACACATTTTCCCTTCCTTCAGTCTCTTGGCTCACAGTCAGAGACTTACTGTGCCACTGTTTCCCCTTGCTCCCCAGAAAAAGACTTTCCCATCACAGTTCAGGCCCAGTGTGATGTCTGCTCCCTGTTCTCCTTGAAGAGACCCTCATTCTCCACTTTTTGTGAATGTGCTCTTTGTCCCTGCCTCTCTCACTTGCACATCACAAGCAACTCACTTCTGTGCATTTTCAGCACCCTTCAGGAAACCAACCCCTGCCCTCCACAGGCTGCTCTTGACCTGGTGTAGCAGCCAGGGCAAGGGAAACAAAAGCAGGCAACCTTCTCTCCTAGATCAGTGATGCTGGTTCAATGTGCTGCTTTTACATGATAATCCACAAAGAGGAATCTAAACTCATGGACTGGATAACACAGGTGGTCATTTGAATTTAAATAAATAAATAAATAAATAAATAATTCTCCCATAGTCTTTCTAATTGTATCAGTCACATGCCTTGTTGTTGTGGGCCCAACCATAATACTATAGAAATGGAAGTCATGCAAAACAAGGCGCTACCAAATAAAATACATCTGCTTTTTTTACTGTGGGTAAACTCGATCTGAGCTTGATAGTTTACATGTCACAGTGATTCTGTGCGTGAAAAATGTGAGACCACCAGGCCCTAAAATACTAATTCAAATCAGTTAAGCATTGTGCTCTCAAAATCTGTTACCCAACCAAATAAAAATTTAAAAATCAACATCATGGAGGTCTTTTTATTAATCTTGCCACAATACAGCCATACAGAGAGTACCAGGCCATAACGTAGTGATTCAATTGGGTCTGCAGTACAGCACAGCTGTTTTCAGAGCCCTGAAGCATCACCAAACAGGACAAGAGGACACAAATTGCAAGAGTTTTGAGAGTCGTTAAGCCCACAGATCCCAAAGTGTGAAGGGCTGGATCAGAAGTCCTAAAGAAGTCTTATACTCCTAGGATGGACAATATGAGCAGCTCTGAAGGACACTTCTTAAATAAATGTCTAATGCAAAGCATTATCCCTTATTGTTTTCCATCCTGGCTTAACTTGAAGATCCAACACCTCAATTATGCCTCAAGGTTACAATCTGAGACTTACTTTCAGGCCTAACCTGTTTACATCCCTGGGAACAAAAGGCTGATTTTCAATGATGCTTCTGTTCTGACTCCAGAAATTGGAAATGTGTTTATTTGACAAGACCCTCGGCTGAAGCAAATGCAACACCTTATTTGTTGTTCAGCTTTTCTGTCAATGCAGCATTTTAGCCTAAGGACTGATTAGGATTCTTTTAGGGTGATTGGACATGATAAGCTCCTGGAATAGCACTAAGCCAGTGTAATTGGAAGAGGTCTTAGAAGAGATCCAGCCTCTTAATGACATATGGTCAAAAGGTTACTTTGAAAACCAAGAGGTCTTTCTGACTCCGTTTTTCAGGTCTGCAATTTCTTCTGGACTGAACTTGGGAATGTGCTTCTGAGACTTTCTTCTAAAGATAGAATAAAGGAAGCAAAACTCTTGAATGCTTACTTTGTATGACAGAGTAGTGTATTGGAGCACTGTATTTTACTGCTTAATGCTATTAAAACTACTGCTAAAAGATTGCTTTATATTAATCGTTAATTTCTAACACATAATATATTATATATAAGAACCACAATTTCATTTACCGTTGAACTGAAACAATATTAGAATATATAAGATAAAGCACAGAATTAAATTGCATAAGAAAAAAACAGGCTAAGAAAAAATAATTTTATATCCTCCTGGAAGCAGATACCATTGATATTGCAGGGAGAGGCACTTGTAAATGAGAATTACTAATATTGATCACATTTAAAGGTGTGATTGAATCACAGTACAGTCAGAATCTTGCTTTTATGCAAGAAAGGCTATGTACAGCATCTATTTAGAAATTATAGACCTAAGTTATATTTAGTTCACTGAAGATTTCTCCCCCAAATTAAATAGCAGAAGCAGAGAGATCTGGAGGAAGATAGGTACAACAAATCCATAAACCAAGACAGAGGTCTTTGAGAAAATATGGAGTTTCCCTGACTACAGTATAAATCATAATCTTTGAAAACTTCAGCTTTATGGAAAAATACCATTGCATTTCATTTCATATAAGAAGCCCATATTATATTCTCCTTTAAAGCTCTTGAAAAAAACAGTTGACAAAATCATACAGAGCTGTTTTATGATGCAGCCTACTGCATGAAAGGCAAAACAGAGAGCAATCTGCTGTTTTAATTACATGCTCGAAGCAAATGCAATATCTGCAGCTTTAATAAACATTGACCCTTTAACTGAATGTGCCCTACAAACACATTAATGCCCATCTGGGAAATAATCCAATGAAATAATCCAATCATACCAACAGAGAACGACTGTTAGATTGGCAAGTGAGGGCTCATACACTTTGGTCAGTAGCAGGATGTTCTCTATCATCCTGTTGCCAGAGATAATAGAATTCCATAGAATTCTTCATCTTTGTAAGCAACCTGAAAATCCAGTTGACTCGAAATGAGTCAAACTACCATCACTGTGAAATTAAGCCCTCTTAGGCTACACAGATATTAGTTGGCAGAAAAAAACCCGTAAACTTAATTTCTCTTTGCTAGCTTCACCCCTTGCTTCACAGAGGTGTGTTGTTTTTTTTTTTTCCCCAGCAAAAGGGAGTGGATGTTGCTATTGTTGGCCTCCTTAAGTCTCTTATATGTGGGTTGTGGTACAGAGAAAAAAATTAATTCAACTGAGGTGACTGTTCAGAAAATTGATTGAATCCAGAGAAATTCCCAACTGCCTGGAAGGACCCAGTTCAGTCTCAGAAACAAAAGCTGCCTTCTTATCACCTTTGAGACTCAGCAAACATGATGTGCAAAAAGTAGGAAGGAAAATTTTCTCCCCATTACCACAATGATGTTTACTGCCACCAGTTATGCCTAAACTGCAGTGAAAGATTCAAAACTTCCCAATTTTGATGTTACAATGGCTAACAAAGTCATAGAACTGACTAGTGTCTCACAGCTAGGTAAAATCTCTCTGACCCAGTGAGGTCCAGCCAACTGATATTGATTATTATATTGATTATTATATTAGAGCCACTGCATTCTGATAGTTATCAGGAAATTTTGAAGTGTGCAGAAGGAGTTACATTGCTGGCAAGATACATCTGCTGGCATAAATACAAAGCTGTCAAAAAAATAAGATAAAAAAAGAGGTAAGTGATTGGCCCAAGACAGGAGAAAGCAAGCTTGTCTTTCTGTTTCCTGCCCAGATACTCTATTCATTCTGCCTAAAATCTCATGATTTTAAATTACATCTATAGGTCCCTACCTATTGGTCAATGCAATGGTTTTTTTAAAAAAATTGATTGTCTCTAAAGGAAAAAAGTGAGATCAGACTCCAACTATTTGATTCACAGCAACTTGGGGCTCCTAGCAAAGTTTCCATTTATGTTAGGCTTTTTTTTTTCTTTGAATGTTGATTCTAGAAACCAAGAAAGCACCTAGTTAATTCCTCTAAGGTCTTGAGCAACCAGCAGAAGGCTTGTATTCATTTCTAACCTTGAAAAGCAAGGGTTTTCATGAAAGTCAAACACTCACCGGCAAAGTGCAAACTGTAAAGGAGTATTTTATTTCTACTACCTTTATCAGAAGCTGTGGAAAATGGCCACACTAGACACAAGACTCTTTTTATAATTAAAATTTCTAATTTGGCAGCAGAGTTGCACTGATGAATCAATTTTCTGTTAGAATTCATAACTGTGTAATGTTTACAGTTACTAGGCAATAAAGGATACCTAATTTTGCCGTATGTTGAAAAGTGAAGCAACTGAAGGAAAGCTTTAGAATTTTTCACTTCTTTTTATTTTTCACCCTCACTCAAACGATTCCTTTAGGATATTTTGGAATATTTTATTTTTGCTCTCTCCTGATTATACAGAATTTCACACACAACTTCCTTGGGGGAACATTGTTACGTGAAATTTCTAAAAATCAGTAATTTATTACTTCGGACCAACTTTTATTTTTCATTTCCTCAGGATCTGATGAAGTTGTTTGCATTCTTGGGAGACAAAATATTAGCAGTAGCCATGCCACTCCCTTCATACCTAAAACCTAGCCACATTTATGCCTAAGACAAACAGAAGGTAGATTCTGACTGAGAGTCTGCACACATAACCAGGCACAAGAGACTTCAGAAGTTAACCTTGATAGCCCTTATAATCTTGTATGAGACATTCCCATGCAAATGAGGGACTGCAGCTACAGCTCACAGTATAAGATCAAAAGTCCATGTGGAAGTGTAACACCTCTCTGTCAGTGACCAAATACAGATATCTGGGTAATGGTGTACAAACTAAGCTAGAATATGCCAACACTTCTCCACAACATTTTTTTCAATCTCCAGTTGTTAGTGGTTCAACAAATTCCTGAAGGAGAGATATTATCTGTATTCGCATATTATCTGGTGATTTTTTCTTCTCTTAATTAGCTTTCTGAACAGCTGTACAATTTTATTATCAAAATACCCTGTGGGAAAGAGTTCCACAGTATAACCAATTTTGTTAATTTTCAACCTACATCCCAAAAATATAATTTGAACTCTCACTTGCTTTTGTAGCAAAAAAAAAGTATTATTGACTGTCTTGTCCAGGCCATGCTGGCTGTACAAAATTAAGTTGTCTCTCCCTGGCTGAATATTCTTAAACAATTCAGTTTCTCCTCTTATGGAAGCTATTTAATCTCTGATCAGTGCTATTGTCCTTCCTTGAACCTTTTTTCTAGTTGTCCCCTGTCCCTTTGGGGCATGAGAGATAGGAGGGAAGACCAGAAACTTAACATGGTATTTTAAAAGTGGACATAACCTGACATGCTGTTTTGTTCTCTATTTGTGTAGTAATCATTTCCTGCTCTTTTATTGGTAGCATTGCTCCTGCTGTGGTGGCCCAAGGACATATCAAAGCAAGCAGCTTGGAAATGGAGGCAATATGTTTAACAGAACAAATGAAAAAAAAAAAGATGCTTTTGGCATGTGTTTCACAAAAGTGATCATATGCTGAAGAACAAGTGTAATACCTAAAAATTGTTTTATTTTGTACTTGCTTCTTTGGCTTTTACTGAACATAAAACTGACATTTTCACAGAATTATGTGTTACATATCCAGGATCTTTTTTTTTCCGTTGAGCTGCAGCAGGAAATGCAGAGTTTATGACCCTGTGTATAAATTAGAATTATTTTTCCATTTTTTGTGTTACTTCACAGAAATGAAATCCATAGAATGACATAATCATAAAGTATGCTGAATTGAAAGGGACATCAGGATCACTGAATCCAACTCCTGTCCCTGCACAGGACACTCCAAGAGTCACACCATGTTCCTGAGGGCATTGTCCAAACGCTTCTTGAGCTCTGTCAGGCTTGGTGCTGTGACCGCTTCCCTGGGGACCCTGTTCCAGTGCCCAAACACCCTCTGGGTGAAGAACCTTTTCCTGATATCCAACCTAAACCTCCCCCTACTCAGCTTCATGCCGTTTCCTCGTGTCTTGTCACTGGTCACCAGAGAGAAGGTGTGCCTGTCCTTCCCCTTCCCCTCACATGGATGTTGAAGACCACAGTGAGGTCTCCCCTCAGTCTCCTCTCCTCCAGGCTGAACAGACCAAGTGACCTCAGTGTGGCTTCTCTTCCAGACCTTTCACCATGCTCGTGGCCCTCCATTGGACTCTCTCTCTCTTTTTATTGTGGCACCCCAAACTGCCCCCAGCACTGGAGGGGAGGCTGCCCCAGTTCAGAGCAGAGGGGACAATCCCCTCCCTTGCCCGGCTGGCGATGCTGTGCCTGATGCCCCCCAGGACAGGGCTGGCCCTCCTGGCTGCCAGGGCACTGCTGGCTCAGGTTCAACTTTCCATAGACCAGGATCCCCAGGTCCCTTTCCATGGAGCTGCTCTCCAGCCTCCCATTCCCCACTCTATACACACATGCAGGGTTACCCCATCCCAGGTGCAGAATACAGCACTTGCCCTTGCCAAACTTCAAACAGTTTATGACTGCCCATCTCAATAATTTGTCAAAGTTTCTCTGCAGGGTCCTTCTGCCTTCGAGGGAGTCGACAGCTCCTCACAATTTAGTGTTCTCAGCAAACTTACTTAATATTCCTTTGAGAATAACTGGTCTGCAATCTCAGAATCCCCAACTGAAACGATTGCAAAAAGTTATTGTCGGAGTCACCATCTTCCATATCTTTCATATAGAAGGAGTTTTCAGGAATATAGTAGTTCAGCTATGTTTCGTCCTCAGTTTCCTTTAGATCTCCTGGGTGAATACCATATGGTCCTGGCAGTTTGCTCCCCGGGGAAATGTGTAGTGCTGACTTGCCAGCTGGGGTTAAACCACCGCAATTTGTTTTACAACCTCCTCCACAGACCAGTTTAAAAGAGATTCTCAGACTCGTCCTAGTGAAGGTGACTTCTGGAGTGTGAATTTCTTAGATCTTCCTCGCTGAGGAAACGTGCAAGAAGGCCTTTGGATGTCCTGCTGTAACTCCTCCTCTCATTCATATGTCAATGGACCTTAATGACTCCAAGGCAGGCTTCCCACGCCGCAGGGCTTTGAGGAAGAGTTTGCTTTTTGTTTTAGGTGTTTGGCAAGTAGTCCCTAAAACATTCATTGTTGGCCTGTGATTTGTGTCATTGTGTTTAATTTGCCACTTTTCGAGTTTCCTTCCATTTCGCTTGTTTGGACATGCTTCTGTTTTTTGAAGGATATCTTCTTACCTTTTTCAGCATTTCTTTTACTCGAATTCTGTCCAAATCAAGACTGTAAAACTACATACGCAGGCAGAAAAAACAGAGAAGTATCTTTAGTATATAATCCTTTAAAAAAAACCTTTAAACCCCCACAACACATAACTGTTTCTTTCATTGTCTTTCTTTTCTTCACTACTTTTTAAAGACTCTTTTATTAGTTGTTTTCCTTTTTTGCCATGTCATATTCTCACAGTAATTTAGTTTATTTTTCTGCTCATTCTTTCCTGCCCTTTGAAAATTTCCTGATCATTATTTGGTATAAATTGATGCATTTATTTACTTCTTGACTATTTTATTTTCTGTTGGCTGGAACCTATGGAGCACATTTTTAGGTTCAGCTATGTCACATGCTGTTTGCAAATTCTTACAGTCAGACAATTGTGATTAACGTGTAACCATTAATGCACCAGAAACAGAATGTGTCATGTAAGGAAAAATTTTTCTGAGCTGCTGCACAGAGTTAAAGTATATGCTGTGATCTACACACTTAAATGAAAATCAGTACATAGCTATGAAATTAAAATACCTCAGGGAGATTCAGGTTCTACTGAGAGCATTCTCCTGGGGGGCAGGGGGGTGCAAACATTTCAGATATGAGCAAAAGCCATGAATTGAGAGCTGAAGAGAAACAGAGTTCCAAAATTCCCTTTAGGAGGCCTATTCTGTCCTGTATCCTTAGCACCCTACAGATAAGCATCAGGCAAGTTTAATGTTTTACTTCAATTGGCTTAGCCACAGAGAAGAATTGCTGTCCTGAGAAAACATGTATGAAATACCCAGCCTAAGATGACTCACATACTTAGAAGACCTATAGATCTTGCTTTTATCAGAGACACGGAAAACAAATTTTCAAAGGATGGAGCGTCTGAGATGACTGATGTAATGAATTACCTAATCAATTTTCTGCTGAAGGACAAGGCAATTTCCTGTCTAGACTATATTTTAGAAGTGCTTGATACTAATTTTCAGCAAGCAAAAGAATAGCTGTCTGTGACTATTTTCTGTTCACACAAAGCCTGCAGAAAGCGCTGCAAGTTTTTAGAAATAATACTGAGCTGACTAAAAGGCAGGATATACAATAAAACATAACATCCTGCTCTCCTCAGTGTTTCTGTTGAGAGCAGCCAGTGTTTACTTCTGACTTATCAATTGAAAATATTGTGATACTAAAGCCAACTTTGCCTCAGGTCCTCTCTTACAATCTCAAGGCTGCAGACTGAACTGTGATACTCTGCTATCTGTTATATCAAATTAATAGAACTATTTGTGAAATAAAATGCTTTTTGAAAGTAAAGGTATCATAATTTGACTGATAGATTTCTTCCCCTGCTCAGCCATTTTTGTCTCTATTATTAAACTACAATTCAAAGAACAAATTAAAACAATTATTTTTGTTTCCAAACTGTGTTTGTCTCATTAAATGTACTATTACTTTGCAAAGAATTTCATTTCTTTGATTATTTGTCACACACTTGTTGCCACTATTTATGTTCTACTGGGTACTTTCTATATCACTGTTACAGGAGAATCACCTCTTTAATGTTAGTGTTAGTAGTTCCTTGAAAAATTAATCCTCGAATTGCAGCACTTCCATGTGTTTTTATCCATCACATATATTCAGCTATTGGCATAACAGAAAAAAGAGGCTTTAAAATTACAAAGGTGACTTAGGAGAACTGTGGTCTTGCTTAGGGACATGCATACTTGTGGTTTCACAATACTTTATTCTGACATCAGGAGCTGATTTCCATCTATCAATACAATACAAGAAGAAAATTTTCAGAGGGAAAGCCGAAAGAGAAATATTTGCCATCATTTCAAGGCTGAAGTACTGAATGGTACAAATGCTCTGAAACTTTCAAATGTTTAGAGTACCCAATAAATAGAAGTAGATGCTAAATGCTTTTCACATTAATCACACTAAAAAGTAAGTGAGAGTTTTTTGGGGGGTGTGGAGGAATGGGTATTAGGTTGGTTTTCTGGGGAATTATTTCATAAAATCCCAGAGACATAAACAACCTAGGTTGGAAAGGGCACGTGGGGTTTATCTTGTCCAGTCTCCTGCTCAAAGCAGATACAACTCAGAAGTCAGGTCCAAAGTGGATCTGCCTTTGTCTTCTCTGCATCCTGAAGCTGAGGTACTCAGATCTTCACTGCATCTGCCCTTCTGGCCTCCCAGCTCAGTCCCCTGAAGGCAGAGTCTGGGGCAGTGGAACACTGAGCTGAGCTGAGGATCATTAATTGAGGGAGAAGGATCAGACAGGAATGCAGATCCCATGTACTTCTGCAGTCCTGGCTATCACAACCTTTGTCTCAGGAGCCAAGGAAACCTGCTCCAGAGCTGCCTCTGCAAGGGACATCCTCCCCACAACCTGAAGGGTGGTAACAAGGTCATTTCACTGCCCTAGGGACCTTTTTTTCTAGCATATTACTCAGCACAATGTTGGATATCCTTCTATAAGTGAACTTCATGTGAGATAAACCAATAGGTTTATAATTTCTGAGCTGCATTTCCACAGGAGGTTTCTTTTTGGTGATTCAGTAGGTTTTACATTTCAGCTTGTGTTTCCTTGCCTTTGCAATAGTTCAATTTCACAATTACAAAAAAGGAATTTCTAAATCATTGTAGGACCAGGAAAAGAAATGAAAATAGAAAGAAAAGGTCATTTGTTCACAAAGGTTTTGAAATCCTATCCAGAAATTATCGTTATTGCTATGGCCCTGCTGAAAATCTGAAAGAGTTTTGCATCACAAAATGTGGAGCTATTTGAGTTAGTCTGTAGACACTAGAATATATAAAGCATTTTAAATGCCTGAGATAGAAACAGTAACATACTTAACAGCATTGAGCACATTTTTGGCACTAAAAAACTACAGATCTTATTCCTGACATATTTAATCTGTCCTACAATAAAAAAAAATAGTACTTTTGCTTTAGGAATAACTGTGCTGGAATAAAAAATATGTATGAACTTCAGCGTTTAAGCCTGTGTTAATGAACAGATTAAATATCCACTCCGGAGTCATTGGGAGTACTAGGACAAAGCTGTAAGGCAGGTACCTCTCTACTATCTCAGCACAAGCAAGGAAGGAAGATTTCTGATTGTAAAAGTATTTTCAGCAGCTTGAAAGATCAAGTTAAAAAAGTATTTGAGATTTTTCAAACTTAGTTACTATGTTCCCTGATGACAGAAGGAGTAACATAGGCTGTCAGCATTCATCTTGAAATTAAATCTGCATGCTATGTAAAATAATACTCTTCCACTTTCACGGCACTACTGTGGACTTCCTGAAATGAGATAGGAAGGAATAGCACAGTTAATCATATTCTGATGTCAGAATATGATTAACTTCTTTTTCAGAAGAGGAGGTGAGTTTAAGAATCAAACTTTCAACACCGCTTTCCTAGTGAAAATTGTTTCCCAGTTATAACCTTGCTGTAAAAGAGTCAGATGGCACTAAAGAAGCACCTATACACATCTTCCCCTTGTATCACAGGAACAGTGGTTGCTTAGTGCCAGAATGAGTGCGACTGCAAGTACCCGTGGAGCTCAAGCCGAGCTATGATCCACTAGTACTGCTCAGATTCCTACCCATCTTCAGGCCAAATCTAGTTCAAGGTGAACTAATTTCAAATTTTAGAGTTTATCTATTTACAAGCCTCTCAAATATTATATCAAAGTGCCTGCCTACTAATGCAGGGGTGACACAGCCATTTTAAAATGTGCGCAAGAACACACTACACACACTGAATGGTGGCAGAGGTGTTAAAAATGTGGTGTTGTGTACCCAGTAGGCAAATCAATTGGCAAATCAGAACCAGTGACATCTTTGCATTTAACACATCCACACCCTGACTGGGCTTGGAGGCAGTGTGAGGGCAGCTCCAGCATTCCAGTGGCAATGGTATATTTTGCAGGTTATGATCATAAGAAAAGGTTACATTCTCCTCTGTCTTGTGCGTGTCATGCAGTCAGTTAAATCTGATGGATTGAGCCCAAACATGAATCAGAGCAGTAGTGGTGCAAATACACGCAGTTACACTGGAGCTGGGTGGTGGGTATATTTACATCAGCTAAATCACCTCAAGAAGCTGCCTCCTCTTCCTCTCCAGGTGCTTGGTCCCAACCCCTTGACTCTCCCAGCACCATACTGGGACAAGTACTTCTTCAGCTGTTCATAGATCCAGCACAGATTCCAACGGAAAAGATTGGCCTTTGATGCTGGGGTGGGATATTTGCTTTAATCCAGGTCTGTTGCCCATACAGTTCCCATGCAGAGCTGTGCACACCCGAGAGCTGGCACAGGAGCTGAGGCAGCAGCACTGCAGCCGACATCAAATCACCGCCTGAGGGACAGCGTCTTCTTCCAGCAAAAGGTGTGTCCGATAGCCAAATACCAGTTATGGAAAAACCCGTTAAAACTGGAATTACACATGACATTTCCCGGAACAGCAGGGAAAATTACTGGAATCTCTCATCTCAGGCAGTAGTTATGTGGTTGGTATCATCGGACTCCACACCTCCAGGCCTGCGTTCCTCCGGGCTGGCATCACTGAACTTACATCCACAGGTGGAAGTCTTGTAAAACTGCCTTAAGAGAATAGGCATGCATGCACACGTCACACAAACACAGACACATGCATGCGTGCTTTCCACACGAGAAGAAAACTATACAAAACCTCTTTGAGGTCTGTGAGGCTCTATAAAAATGTTGGCAAAATGTTTCAAAATAAGCCTCAGTCACTTTAGCCTTTGCATTCTACCTGACTGGTTGCAAACTTTTGGATTGCTAAAGGAGGAAATGTATAGCAATTTTTGTTGCCAAAGACCAGTGCAATGATCACACTTGACTGCCATTTCCCTGACTGCATCGTGTTTTATATCCTCTCTGCATGAAATAGTAGCAGTACATCAGGTATATTACAACAACATCTGCCTTCAGTAAGAGAGAATATGCTCTTGTATTGCATAGGAAAAGGCTATGAATGAAGCTGATGTAATTAACATCCAGTTTGAAGACAACAATTATTAAAAAATAAAAACAGAATCTAAAGAGTAATCAGTGCATTACCACGTATAGATTTTTTTCAGCCATTTGTATCTATTTCATTCTGGACTAGTTATTTTTCTCTTCAATTTTATCAAAGTTCTGTGTCTTTTCCAGACACAAAGCTATATGCAGACATGTACATTTCTTCCTGATGCCAGTATAGATGATACTAGATGATACCAGTATAGATTGAAGAAGATGATATCTCTGGACCAGATCAGAAGCTGAAGGAAATTGGCTTCAATGTATCCCTGACAGTTTATACCAACTGAGAAACAAGATTGCTCTCCCTATGAGAAATGGCTTTTCAAAGACACATCAAAGCACTTTTATAAAATGGTCTCAGTTTCTTCAACAAAGAATTATCTTTATACTCCCCATCTCTCCAATAGGTGGTTTTCTACTTTTTCTTTCATTTATTCTAACAGTCAGTTTTGTTGATCTTTTTCTTTTCAATTTTTTGTGGTATGAAGTTGAATTTGACTTGGCATGTTAGGGTTTGTTTGGGCACTTAGCTACAAAAATTTATTTAGGCCTCTGTAAATAACAAACATGCACCTATACACATACTCACAGACACGTGAATGTACACACATACTCCCTATAGCCTACAGGATCATTATACACCCCAAATGGTTATTTAGAACTGTCATACATTGAACATGGAATTACTTAAACACCAAACCCCCCTGAATTTCTGAAACACTCACCTCTCTAATGTTCAGGATCTAACCAGGACTCAGTCTCAAAACCTCCACCTGATAAAAGCACTTACTCATAGGGTTTTTAAATAACCCATTCTCTCAGGAAATTGGCACGTTTGATTCAACACCTCCTCAGTCAGAGTTTTCAGACCTCCATCTCTCACCACTCAGGGAAACATTCTGACCAGGACAGAGAGCCTGGAGGGTGCAGTTCTGATGGTTGTGTCCCCTGCACTGCTGATGGAAGTGGGGCACTGTGCAAAGGGGCATTTGGTTCCTCCGGGGCTGGAGCACGTTCCTCTGCAGCTGGGAGGCAAAGACATGCAGTGGCAGGAGAGGATCCAGGGGAGTTTCCTCCTTTCTGAGCCAGTGATTCTGCCTTTTGTGGGAGACTCCCAGCCTGCCAGAGCCACCTTAAGGCAGCCTCTGACCTGGAGCCTGGCACACTCTGCATGGCACAGATCATGGATGCTCCAGAGCAGACATACAGGACTCCACACTATTTCCAGCTCTAACACAAACACAGAAAGGCACACTATATCACATACCTTAAAGACTAGGGTGCAGTCTGCACAGGAAATTTTCTGAAACAAAGTTTTGAACTCTGACTTTCTCATTTGAGTCTCATTCACTCTCCACAGTTATCTGTTATCCAGATACCTCCATTAACAGGAATCTGAAAGGCTTGTTTTATGGTCTAGATTCAAGATTATTCTTTGTCAATCACATAAAATTTTACTATCCTTAGTACCACTTGGTTTCTAAAAAAAATACTAGTTTTTTTACTTTTTATTGACCTGTGCTGGTTACATGAGAGAGCCTTTTCTCAAACACAATTAATTACTTACCCAAGTCCTTCTGATTTCTGGATTCCTGACAAAATGTTTTAAATTCTTTTAAAAAACTGAAGTTCACCAAAGTACTTGAGCACACGCTGGACCTTAAGCATCCTCTCAAGGCAAACTCTCTTCAGAAGGACTCTTAAGAAACATGGTTTAAGTACATGTTAACAACTGGTTTGCTGACAAGAGGGTATACTGCTTTAGATCCTATCCTGCTCTGGGTGGAGCCATTATAAAAGGATATTGCCAAAAGCAGTGACTATTGAATTAGTCTGTTAACCTCACTGCTTTGAGACTAATCTGGGATGTGCTTTATTTTGCAGTAACTCTTCAGAAACTCATAAAACTTTTTCCTTACCTGTTGAAATACAAGGTACCTTATATAATGAAAAATAATTTGTACCCTAATTTCCTCGAATGCAATTTCATTTAAAAAAAGAAAAAAAACCCAACAATATACAAGGAAGCTTCTTGCCCTTAGGAGGTCTTAAAATAATTAATAATATGAATTTATATCATCTTTGTCAAGCAAATATGTTAGAACAAATTTTGTGCCATGGCCTGTTTGGAACAGAATGATTAATCCCAGGTACACTGGCTGAGATCACCAATGCAAACTACTCTGATGGTAGAGCACCATTTATGACTTGGGTACCTTTAAAGTCTCCTGATAAATAAATGGGATGTTAGACTAATTAATACTTGTGAAGTGCTCTGACTGCCTAAGATGAAATCCACCGAAAGAGCATATGCTTTTTTCTTATTATTTGGAACAACGAAAAGCAAAGAAATTTGCAGAACTGCAAATAAGTGCTTCTTAATCAAGAGCTTTAATTAATGAAAAATAACAGGAGTTTTCTGCACTATGTCTGTGAGTATCTGCAGAAGAAACAAATGTTTAGGGTTTTATGCACAGTTGTTGATCTCTGACTGGTACTTGACAAGCACAGGGCTGGAAGAGAAGCTCAGAGGGGAGGGTGTGCAGGGGGGAGGCTGCTGCCCCGATATGCAATGCTGAGCCTGGATCCTGCACCACGGACTGTGATGCTACCAGAAGTGTCACAAGCTCCTTAGCTCGACTCTAACTTCTCCTCAGCTACAGCATATTCTTCATAGCAGGTGTAAGAGGTTCGAAGTCTGGTCTATTAAAATTAAAGAGACTGATATTCATATATGAATGTGTCCCTTTCACCACTGGGAATATATGTCTGTTTAATGTATAAAATATAAAGTTATTCAATGTTTGTTTAGTGGCCATGTCCAAAGAACTGTTTGTTAGTCTGCTCAATGCATTCTGTTCTAGTTTATAAAAAAATCAGGTCTTCTTTGTGGAACATGTATTCCCATACTCATTGTCCCTCTCCCCAGGTGCTCATTTCAAGGTTCAGACATTAGGCTTCACCTGAGAGTGACAACTGTGCACACACATTTACTGAAAAGCTAATTGACCATCACATCCTATTGTGTAATTTTCTCACCATTCTTTAAATTCTTCAGGATGAAGGTGAGGGTGGCTGTTTAGCAGGCTGCCTGTAAACCTGCAGTCTTATCTCAAAATGGACCATCTGTGCACTTGGATTCCGAGACAAATGGTTTTGTTTTCATTTTGTAAGTTCTCCTAGACTATGTTGGAGATCTAGCACTAAAACTTCAACAGACTCTCTGTGATCTCCACCATATGTGTTTTGGCAACCTGTCCCTGACACCACATTTCACTGATGTGATCACTGTTTCTTTACCATGATATTTATGAGATGCAATACAGACTTTAGCTGAGAGAAAGCAAACCTTGCATTTGTCTACCAAATTATGCATGGTCTTCCAAAAATGGTGCAGGTTATTATACTGACTTTAAACTGTTAGAGATTTTATTTCTAGAATTTAGACAGCAAACAATTGGCCAGGGCAGTCTACTAGACAATGCACAGTTTCCTGCTCTGGACAAAATCTACCTCCTAACTACAGCAGTCTGAGGAAGATCCAAATAAAGGTACCTAACATTCACTGTAGAGGGAGAAAAGGTCTACAACTGCTTTTCTCAAAATACCACAAATAACTTTTTATCTCTTTTTATCTCTGTTAGTTAAGAAGAGGGAAGAATCTGGCAAGCTAATGTGCAATGACCTGCAAAGTATTTACTGCCTGTATAAAAAATTTCCCACAGGGAAAGTTCAGGCTTTCAAGAAGAAATCCTGCAGGAAATAGCTCCTTATCCAGCCACAAGCACCACTCACAAAATGAAGCTCTATTGCTAAAGGGATCCAACATTACAGAGAAATTTATCTTTTACAGAGATTTTCTTACCTCTTACTGTTTTCTGCAGATCTGTGCAATTTTTAGTATATCTGTGGGTTAAAGGAATCTTGGCACTTGCTGTATCAACAACCCAACTCTCAAGCTTCAGCTCTCTTATCTAAAACCCATTTTCTAACTGTAACCTCGCTATTTATATATATATTGATCCTATATGGGAAGAAAAATTGCCAGTGCAGTTTCAAATGGCACGAGTGCTCCTTACTTTGATAGATTAGTCAACAGAATAATAGATTGCAATGTAGGATTTTTTTTCCCCGTGGGTTAATTTCACTCAGTTGTGTTCAATATTATTAGAATTGTTACCACTGCACCTGATGTATGGCCTGTGATATCTCACTAACAGAGTGCCTGCATGTTTGTGCCTGTGCATGAATACTGGCTATTTTATCTACTCTTTCAAAGCTTAAAAAAAATATGCGTGGAGCATTGCTTCCCTTGCAGCTGCATAGACCACAGACTTTTATTTAGTCCTGAAGTATTTAGAAAGGTGAAGTCAATAGAACCTTTAACCTTCTGAAGTTAAGAATCTTGTTTTCGCAGGCCATTTGCTTATTAACTTGGTTGGAGACATAAAGCACTGTGCTCTTAACCATACTGCAATGCTGCTGTTGAGATTACATGAGGGTTTAGTAAGCACAAGGCTTGCCAGAAAAATCTTTCAGCAGCCTCTAGCTCTAGTAGGACAAAGTAAGTTTAACAGTGACTTTCCACCATTATATTGGAAACAGGGTCTCTCTTGTATGTTTTATTAAAATAATTTGCAACCCAGATTAGCTTCACTCACAGAACTTCATTGACACCTCACTCATGGCTTCTCTTTTCAGCCCTTGTTTTTCCTCACACTACTGGAACACATTACTTATGTTTTTTCAACAGTGTGAGTGTTTATGAGATGTGATGTACTTCAGATTTTGAGTGGGAAATTAGTTAATTATGGATATTTTGCTTTTTGATAAAAACATTGCTTTTTAGTCTGTTTTTATGTCCAGGTTTTAGACTTTCATCTCTCTTGTAACCTAATGATCAAGGTTGCCACTTTAGTTCAACTAAGGATGCCCAAGGATACCAGTTATTTTAATGTTCAGGCATTAAGATCACTAACATTCTCTCAAACTATCCACTTAAAGTCTTTGGCAAAACTCTTTGTTTTCCACAAAACTAAGCAGAACCTGAAAGTTAGGTGTTCCCTGTCCCTAATTATGGCATTTAAAAATAATATTTGTTTTCTGGAACTGTGTCTAAGTAAAAGACAAAGAAGAGACAGAGTGATCCCTGTAATTACATCATTAGCACCATCAGAGTGTTTATCTGGAAGGTAGGCACAGGCCTGGGTACAATCTTGATGTGCATGGAGAGCTGGCAGCTAGGACTGCACTTGGCAATACCAGGATAGACACCACACCCCTGGCAGTAAAAGAGGAAGCTGTTTCCCTCTACTAACTCCTTTCTTTACAGCCCAGTAAGTCAACACACTTAAGAGGCACAGGAACCTTTTTATCTTGCTTGGCTGTTGGTCTCTTAATTTATCACTAAACCTATTTTTCACTAGGTTGTAGGGGTTTGGGTGTCTCCCACTCTCTTCTTTGAAGAATTTCTCCTGTGCACAGATATGGAAATGCTGTGAATCAGAGAGCATTCTGCCTAATAAAGTGCCCACAGACCTCCTAGTCTTGGCTCCTTGGGTTGCCCTATAGCCTGTGGTTAACACATTTATTTGAGAAACTGAAACTACCTTCAAATTCCTGCTGCAGCTCAGGTAAAGGACTGATCTGTATTTTGCTGGAAGCCCCCATGATCTGTGCTTCTCAAGTCCCTCTGTGAGCAGTGCTCTCAATCTCTCAATTCTCTGCTGTGTTAAAAGTCACTGAAAATTACAGACTTCAAATTTCTCCAGGAAGTTATGAAATGTTTTGGATGTCATGTTGCTCATCATAAACAAAACCTTTGGGACCCAAAACAGAGTAACAATAAAAAAGATGTTTTATGTTCCACACTCTCCAATAAAAGTGAGGTAATATCTGCTTTGGAAGGAAGGATTCCGAGGAGTAACCTGAGACCCTTTGCTCAGGAGTACAGAGATGTGCTGCTATTTGGTAAGGTCCAATTTAGGCCTCCAGAGCAGTCTCACCACTGCAGCAGTTCCCAATGTGGAAGGGCTTCCTGACAGAGGATGGGTGAAGCTACAAGAATAACCATCTACTCTCTCTCCACAAACCAGTTTACAAACTCTTTGGGGATCCTGGACTCCTTGAAGGTGCACTGCACTCCTGCTGACCTGGAGAAAGCCTTGGTGGACTATATTTGAGTCACGACTGGACTAAAATTCTCTCTATTGCTTTCACTCTATGATTTTGTCGCAAATGTAATTAATGAGAAAATGACCTATACTCCTTCTCCCTTCTGTGTGTCTGGGATAATATCCAGGCTTACTTCCTTTAGCAAATAACTTTACAGAGGGAGTTCAACTTCCTTGTTTTCCAGATTAACTCAGTTAATTAATAACAAATTCTTAGTCATTAAACTAAGGATAATTCCTTAGGGAAAATTCCCTGTTGTTTAATCTCATTCTTTTATTATTGTCCAAAGAGAATTTTCATTTCATAATGACAAACCGCAAAAAATTCTCTTTTGAATAAAACCTAAAAATTCTTGTCATACTTATTCTCATGCTTCTGGCATTCCTGCAAAGCTCTGCAGGTACCAAAAACCACGTCCAAATCACCCTCAGTCCCAACAAACAAACTGAAATTTGCCCCTTTCACCTCCCCCTCCTCTCTTTCCACAGACTGAGAATTACTTGTATCTGGCATTTTGGAGCAACCTGTGAGTAAGGCGCTGAGAGATCTGAATCTAGATCTTGTATTCAGAAACAACCAGTTATGGGAACTGGAACATACAGTTTTAAAACATATATTTTACCTTACAGTACTTGTGGAGGACCACAGTCCAGGAATACTTGTGGAATATTTCAAGTGAGTAGAAGTGTCTCAAGTTGTTTATTTGTGATTTTATTTCAATAAACTTAGTGACATTTTGGCACTGACTGACAATCTAGGTATTTAACCTGTCTAGATATAACACAGACAAGGTCATATTAATCAGCAAAGTAAACAGGGCCCTTGACGCACTCGAGGCGCTGCAAAAATATTAATGTCTAAAAGATGTCAGTTTTAGTTCAAGTAACTCCAGTTCCAGGAATCTTCAGTAACAGAGGTATGGGTACATGTGATGGGTAAAACTGTGTTTATGAAGGAGGATCATAAATCTTACATTAAAGCAGTCTGTTTTCACCACAGTATACCTTAATGTTCATGAGAAACAGACCCCTCTTCCTAATGGCTCTATCCACAAAAAAAATTCAATCGCTTTGTGTTGATTGCTTGCTCTGGATACCAAAATTCCCTTTAAAAAGAGGCAGTTAAAGCTTTTGATTTTTGTGTTTCCTGTCAAGGCACTGAGGGAGGTGAGTGAGGTTTGGGACTGCAAATACTTTCAACCATCTCAAAGCTTGTTACATAGGAAGTGAGGCAATTCACGGGGCAGAATACTTTGTACTCCTGGCAGCAATATCTTTCCTTGTTTAAAGTTGCCTTGTTTGCAGAAGGGCCACGCATGGGTGTACATGAAAGCAACTAAAGCTGCTGTTCGCAAGGTTCCCTAAATACATTAACCTTGCCCTGGTATGGGCAGGGATTTACTTTAATGGTTACAGCAGGAGCAATGAGCTTCTTGAGTTGAACTCTTGCTTATACTAATATTTTACTTTGAGGAAGGCTAGAATTCAGAGAGATATTGCTTTTTCCCTTGTTTTATTGGTATCATCCTCCTCTCCCAAGATACTTGAAGGTTGTAACGAGAAATATTTAGATCCCTCTTTCCATATTCATTGAATATACTGATATTATATTTTATTAAAGAGTCTCAAATAGCTTACA
Organism: Daphoenositta chrysoptera; assembly: GCA_013397915.1. Taxonomy (NCBI): domain Eukaryota; kingdom Metazoa; phylum Chordata; class Aves; order Passeriformes; genus Daphoenositta; species Daphoenositta chrysoptera. The sequence goes on from VZRO01006415.1 coordinate 1,012,009, forward strand.
TCCTCTTCTTAATAACCCTATGCATTACAAGCTTCTGTTTCCTCAAGCTACAGACAAATCCTATTACAGGGAGTAGATTAAACTGGGCCTTGACAGATCTTTGCAATTCACTGACAAAAAAGGACAAGTTGTCTTACTAATAAGACGACATCATGATCACACTAATATTATGCATCTCAGTGCTCTCAGATGCAAAAACTTTAATGCAAACCCCCTCCAGCAGGCACATTACCCAAATAAAACCCAAGCAATTTTCTTCCAAAAATAAGCTAAACTATCTAGTAGAAAGAATTACTTCTGTTTCATATTGTACACCAAGGAGCCATCAGTCAACAGCTGCATGCTTGATCATGCCCTCTGGCTCTACATCCACAAGGGACCCAGCTCATCCAGATTTTCTTCTGCCGCTATGAATGATGTGTATAGTTTTGTGTACAAACATGAGCCCTGAACAGAGGGCAGAGACAGGGCTGAAGAGAAAGAGCACAAAGAAGCGTTTTGTTCTACTTCCTCTTAGGCTCCACAGAGCAGCAGAGGATAGACCTGTGGTGATGAATGCAAGGGAAGAAAATCACAGTGCACAGAAAAAACAGTTGTACCCTTTAAAATGCTCTGAGCTCTCTAATAATGCCTACTTCACAAAGATTTTAACCAACATTATTTTTAATCAACAGAAACCAACCCAAGTGATCGGGTGCTTTCAGTCATGTTTTAAAAGTGGCCATGTGATTTCTGCAAATTTTTTTGATGTGTGCAAGGATAAAGGAAACTAGTGGCGTCCCCAAGAGAGTAGCAGACCAGCTTTCAGGGCAGTCGTCTGAGAAGAACCTCTTGCAGCAATTCTGTTACCCAGGATTTCACACTCCTGGAGAACACCCATGAGAATTAGTAATCTTTGATTCCTTGGACATCACTGCAGAAAAGTTGATAAAATCATAAATAGGACATACTTCTGAGATTCTGGTCAGGCTTCCTTCATGTTGCTGTTAATTGAAGAGGGCATAAAATTCACACAGGCAGAGGTTTTTCAGACAGGGATAATGACTGGATGGAAATTAGAGGCACAGTAATGAACTGTCTCCATCAGCATAAGCCCCTTCCATTGGAAAGATTTGAGATGAGTTATAGGTCTCAGGTACTTTTTCTGTGAAGCCCCCAGGACACCCAAGAAATCTCACTCCTCCAGGCAGTCTGAATGTGCAGCTGAAAGAAGAATCTACTCATTATTGAGCAACAATAAGTTTAAAATCTTTATTAATTTATCTACTGTTGTATCTTTACATTTCTAGAGTTACAAAATGGTGCAGTGGTCATAACCCTTTCTTTACAGGCTACAGTATAGACTGTGAAATGAAGATAGACAGAATAGAATGGTCTCAAGATAAATACGAGAGAGAAAAAAATAATTTAAAAATTTAATATATACAAAAAAAATTAACCTTTTACCATGTTCAACAGGTCGGTCTGAATCTCCACACAGGAGTATAGATCCATTTTTTCTGTTCTTTTTCATAGCTATTTGTTTTTGTTTTGCAACAGACTGGCAGACAAATGATCATGTTCAATAAAATTTGGGTCAGATACATAAAATTTGAAACATATAGGCAGCAGCATAGGATCCTGTTCCCAGATTCATTTAGTTGTATTCAAACTCATCATGTTTAGCCAATTATAATTATGTTTACTATTTAAGACTGGCAGTATCTTAGGTTTGTTATTCTCCCCCTCCTACTAATCATACTTTAGTACTACTGACTTGAGTTCTGTCCAATATTTTTTGTCCATGATCTTTCTGTAGACTTTTTTTTTTTTAATAAAACATTGTGTAAAAAAGTCAGGAATTCAAAGTCATGGTTCCCATGGCAACTTTAAGTCTCTCACATTGCATTGTACACGTACTAAAAATAAATATGTAATAAAGTACTGTATTTTGTATGTCAAGGGGAGCAAGTGAATAAGGCCAAGTGCAAGGTCCTGAATGTGGGCCAGGGCAATCCCCAATACAGGCTGGGCATAGAATGGGTTGAGAGCAGTTCTGAGGAGAAGGACTTGGGATATTGGTTAAAGAGAAGCTCAACATGAGCTGGCAATGAAAGCTTGCAGCCCAGAAAGCTAGTGGTATCCTGAGCTGCATCAAAACAAGTGTGAAAGGAGGTGATTTTCCCACTCTACTCAGCCCTCATTAGACCTCACATGGAGTACTGCATCCATCTCTGGGGTCCACACTATTAGAGGGACATGGAGCTGTTAGAGCAGGTCTAGAGGAGGGCCATAAAGATGATCTGAGCATGAAACATGTCTCCTCTGAAGACATGCTGAAAGAGTTGTGATTGCTCAGCCTGGAGAAGAGAAGGTTTCAGGGAGACCTTACAGCAGCTTTCCAGTAGCTACAAGAGAGCTGAAGAGGAACCATTTATAGGGGCCTAGTGATAGGACAAGGAATAATGGCTTCAAACTGAAAAAGAGTAGGTTTAGATTAGGTATTAGGAAGAAATTCCTACCTGTGGGGGTGATGAAACAATGGAACAGGTTGCCCATCCCTGGAAGTGTTCAAGGCCAGGTTGGATGGAATTTTGAGTAACCTGCTGGAGTGCAAGGTGTCCCTGCATACGTCAAGGAGGTTGGAACTAGATGATCTCTAAAGTCTCTTCCAACTAAAACCATTCTGTGATTCTGTCAAGTGACTGCAGCTTTCATTTTACTTGCCTGGGTTTCACAGATTGAAATTCCCAGCCCCAATATTGCAGAAATGTGATTTTACACTGACACAGATCTATAATGTGCAGCATCTATTTACAGCAAGTACATACAATCTGCCGGATGGGCAGCGCTGATTTACACCATCTGAGCTTGGGACCATCTGTGCCTGTACGTTTGGGGGTGTGCTGAGTCTGCAAAGGGGTAGGGACAGCACGTTCCTGTGCAGCACACAGGCATTCTGGGGAGTTCCCTTACAGCTTCAGCAGTGCCAGGAAGAGGGGGCAGGGGCACTACAGACCTTACCCCACCTGTCTGTGGCATATCATCACTTATACCAGCAGGAGCAGCAATACACCGATAGGCCAACCTGCTTTTCTCTACAGTATGCAGCCCCTTGGCAATTGGAAGGTATTTCTAAATGGAAAAATATACTGAAAAAGTACTTATAAATTCCATGCAAATCAAGACCTACAGTGTCTGGAAGTGCGAAACAAGGAATAGCAGCATAAACAAAGAGCTCCCCTCTGTACTGAGAAAGGAAGAAGTCTTTTGTACGTACTTCTTGTCTTCAAAGGAACTTAAATACAATCAAGAACTTGTGGGCACAGAAAAGGGTTCTGAGATAATTTTTCTCTCCAGAGATTGTGGAAACCAGAACCCAAAGTATGTAAGCAGTTTCAGTATTTCTTTTATATGCAAGACATGATACCTTTTGTATGAAGGTATCCACAAAATCATCTGAGTATCTGATGTTCATTCAGTGGGACACAATTTCCTGTTACCCTGTTACCTGTTACCTCTTTGGTGTCCTTCATCTTAGACCATCTCATCTTTGAAGGAGGGGTTGTTTTCTCATGCACTGAATATGCAGCCTGAAATACCACATGGCTCTAACTCATGACAAGTCTCTGAGATGCTGTAATGCTGCTAATGCATCCCATAAACCACACTAAAACAGTTTTGTTCAACCTGCAGTTACTAAATAAATATTATCCCTTGCATAGCTCCATTTAAAATAAAAAGGTATCTGAAGAGTAACTGTGGCATGAGGTGAGTCTAGCTTAAAAACAAACAACTCTGTGTTTGAGGTTGGTTTTTGTTTGTTTTGTTTTGAATGATCCTAAAAAACAACATGCAAAGAAAGACATAAAAACATGCATGGTGTAAATGCTTGCAATAAGGATCATAGGCAGTATGCAGGAAAACAGGATATGTTTGTTTCTGGAAGAGGACAGGGAGGCAGTATCTCTATTACTGCACTTTTTCATGTGTTTTGGAAAGAGGCAATCCATACATACCTTTAACTTACCTCATACTCATATTTTATGAAACTAGTTTAATGTAATGACTGTATCTCAAAAATATGATTCCTGTCCTACAGGGTAGAAGCACTTTCTGAACATTTCCATGTGACTGGTATGATGTTTGGACTTAGTTAAGTATATTTTGACTCTGCAAACAGGTTTGAGTCCATTTGCTACACCTCTAACATGAAACAAGGGACATCTCCTACATGTTTAATGTCCAGATTATTTAGAGGCCTCTGAATTTGTGAATATGTGAAATTCAGATGCATGAGATGCTTTGCTATGAGTCATCAGAAAAGAGAACTGACTTTAGAGTTCTTCATGATGCGTGCTTGTGCTAATGATGATGGGTGAGCCTCTCTCTAAACGTTGTGTTAAAATGACACACTTGTGAAACAGCAACACATGTCAACAGAAAAAAAAAACAACCCTGAAATGCTGTGACCAGCTCAACTTCTCACCTACTTCTACAGTAATTCTAACACTACTTCCTGTAATACAGTAATTCTCAGTATAAACTCCTCAGTTTTGGAAAATTCATGACTTTTCACAGTCTTTGTCAGTTCATTTACTTAGTTAAGCATTTTTTCCCTTCTGTGGAACCACTGAATTCACTGGCCAGATTTATGCAACAGTAAATATTCAGTGAAAGGTGTATGCCTATGTTGGGGGGCATGTCTATTTCTTCTATACCTAAGGGGCCAAAAATTAAGGGTTTTTTTTTTCACGGAAAGCACACACCAAATATTTAGCAGGTGACATTATATGTAACAAACTCTACTGGTATATCTGAGGTTTTACTGATGATTGGCGTAAGTTTTCAGGAAGCATAATGCTAGACTGGCCCCCCTGGAGTGTGTACCTCAAATGAACTCAGATGTAGAAACGTTTTCCCTTTTCCAAAGAGAAAACTGTGATGGCAGCTGGATAGCAGAGCTGTTTCACACAGATGTTGTTGAAAGCAGAGTTTGCATCCTAGATGCAAATCAACATATGGCATACTAGGTACAATTTTATTTTTCTATCTTTAGTGCTACTGTCTAAAGTTATTTATTGCTGGCAATACTGAAAGAGGAACAAGCTAGAAAGTATTCCACAGCAACTGCTGTGTGGGACACAGGGATACACTCTCTTTCAAATGGATGAAGTATTTTAAGACACCCCTGGTGTTCTACAAGTCTAGTGGTGTGGATCACAGGTTCATGTCTCACCTGCTTCCCTGCAAACTTGGTCTGTTTCAGGTAACTATCAGGTAAGACTTACCTGCATGTACTGCAGTGAAGTAGAGAACATGCAGTTCTCTTCTGTTCCTGTTTGGTAGCAGATAGTGAGAAGTGGTGATATCTTTCTGCTCCATTTAACTATGTCCTGACGAGGTCCATGCAAGCAGTCACTTAAAACCAAAAACCCATAAGAATATTTTGTTTGTCTGTTGGATATTTTTAACTGTACAACTCCTATCAGACTAACTGTATGTGTAAATTCAGTGTAATTAGATGGATTTTAACACTTCTTATCTAATGCCTTTATCCCCTCTGGACCAAGGATATCCCTAGTTGTGGGGAAACACAGACACAAAAGCCTATGCAGTTAGGATGTTTCTGTGGGTTAAGGCAGTGCAAATACCTGACACACAGAGCCAGGTTTCTGACAGGACTAATCAGTCAGAATTTGGCTTGTGATTCCCTTAATTAACCATAAACAAAATAGCATTTTAACAAACTTTACATAGTGCTTTGGAAGGGCAATTCTCCATTCCGTACTTCCCCATCTTACAGTATAGCTATAGGGCTATTCACACTTTCTTCATGTCCTGCTCCACTCCTAAAGTACTCTGTCATAAGATGTCTTTTCAATTGTTTGCCTTTCTGTTTATCCCAGGTGAAGTTCTCCAGACTTTGCCCCGGGGGAGTTACCTCAGTACTCTCTTCTTTGCTCTGAGGCCCGCAGTCCTTACTGGACATCCAGCTCCAGTGTAGAAAAAAGCAAGAGGCTGTTGCTCTGCCCCCATCTTCCTGCACCCTTTCCAACCTCTGCTTTTCCAACCAACTGGCAGCCACTGCGTTTTCTTCCAACCCTCTGGAAAACCTGGTGAGCTTTTTTCTTTTCTTTTGATTCTCATTTTTTATGGTTCCCTATCTATTTACATCCTCCAGGAGACTCTTGCAAATATCTCAGTCTCTTACTCCCAAGTTCCTCACAATTCCTAATAAGAAAATGTGGGTATGAGAACATATACTTATTAATCCCCTGATGCACATGCACTTTTAATTCTTCTGTATGTTTAATTCTTTCTTTCTGTACACCTAACTCTCTCGTTTCTCTGTAGTTCCAGGGGAATGTCTCACTTTTCGTGAGATCCATGCCAAGAACTACTTATTTTAGTTCAGATCATCTGATTCTTACTAATTACTTAAGGGAAAATGTTAATGTAAGAAACACCTGGAAAAAAGTACAGATGAACTACTGGACCCCAAATGAATATTTCAGAATATTATAATTGAGCAATGTACATTTGTGACATATCAAATATAGTAATTATGTAACTGCCAAACTTAGATCATTTTACATAAAAAGGGCTAATACAAATGTTATACTTGTTTCATTTAAAAACACTTGAGGAAATACATGTTCTTTGAATCAAATACAGAGAATGAGAAACTTCTGAGGAAGAGGTAAGTTACAGAAACAAAATTCCAGTGTTGAGAATTACCTGCTGTTACAGAGATTCAAACTGGAGTAATGAGGTCATTAATTTTATCTTTCTTTAGTTTCTATGCTTTGTGGGTTTGGTTTTTTATACATATTTGCGCAGTACCTAACTGTAAGTGGGTGCTTCTATAAAACAGTTCACAGTTAATAAGCTAGTGTAGAGAGAAGAAATTACAAACAACTCAAGCAGCTAATATGTTGACTATTAATTAACATGAGTGATTCATTCAGTGTTGTAGCCAGACATAAAACCAGACTGAAAGATGAAAGGGCAATTTAGAAAAAGACTATAACTTACACAGTTATCAGCCGCAATATCTGAGACCTCAAATACTGGCCTAATTATGGCTCATCTGAAAGGTATCAGGGCCTTATCCTCTACAGGAAGCATTAATAGAAAATTACTTCCTTTACAAAGCCAGTAAGCCCATCTGCAGGTTCCATATCAGCTCCAGCCAGACATATATCTTTTTACACATGGGTGGTCTGTCATATGATGATTGACTCAATCTGACAAGAAAAGGGATAGAAAAATTATCACTTTGTGCAGATATGACCACTTGTGACTTTGGCAGGTGAATCAGTACAGATTGCCCAACACCAACTTAATTGCAAGAGATAACATTTTCTTCAGTTCTTCCATTTTCATAAGCACTAGCCAACACGCTTATCCTTTCTGTGTTAACTAATCCCCTCTCAGATTATGACTCCTGCCACATTTTGTCCATTGGGACCAGCCATAGGTAACACTAATACTCAGTGGCACTGAAGTTACTGAGCATTCCTTTGCAGAGCAAAGTAGTGCTGAGTAGCACTCTGATGCACGAATGCAGCTACTTGCAGAAAAGGTTATTTCCCATTGTCAGCAATCACATCACATTTCCACCCTTTTACTGAGGTGATGTGTAGGTATGCATGTTCAAAGGCAAATGAAAAACTCTTCCGCCAGGATACTGGCACCCTGGATTATGAGCAGAAACAGTGAAGAGCAGGTGGTTTGAATACCAATATTTTACCAAGCTTAAAAAAAATAAAAAGCTTTTGCCCAGGTTTAGGATATTAACAAAATTACGTAAGATGATAGTCCCTGGACCATGGGAGGGACTAAGCCAATTCTGAAGTGAGTCTCTAGGATATTCAAATCTCATCAAACCGTAATTTTTATATTTTTTTCCTCCCCAAAGGCTGGCCATTGGCCATCCAACTGAGGTATTCATTTGAGGTGTTTTAGCTGGTCATAAGGATTATTTCTAAACTTGCTCATCTTGATTCTCTTGCAAAGGAAAAAAATCTCTGTTCTCACTTTTCAGAATTCATCTGTAACCAAAAGCAGGAGGTACTACTACACCAAATGGGACCAATGCTTACTCACATTTATTTACAAAACAGATGATTTCCAAAAGTAAGGTACAGGAAGGAACACAAACACCTAGTTCCAAGATCAGCCTCTAAGCTATGTTCTAAAATAACCTTTCAGTGCACCTGAATGTCACTGAAGCAGGAAAAAAAAAAAAGGAAATCAACAGCTACAACCTCACTTGAATAGTAAAAAACTGGCAGATGTGAAATCTGAATATTATAACTACTAAGCAGAAACAGTAAGTCTCTCAGTGTGGGACACTTTTTTGTTTGTGTTAATAATATTAATTAGAATTAGAACTTCCACCACTCCAATTTCTTGCAGCTGTGTGGTGCTAGCTGCTATTGTTAGCACTCACGAAAAATACTCCAACAGAGGGCACCAAGAAAATTACTTACAATCTGAACACCCACACAGTCCTGTCACATTGGAAAGACTGCAGACAGCATAACTAATAAAGTTATTGTCCTATTTTGAAAGAATAATAGCATGTTTGAAGAGACCACATTAACCCTGTTGTAAAGTATTGATTGCACTCTATAGTAAAGGAAATGAAACAACAAAGACATAGTGTTTTAATTCTTTTCCTGTTTGCTCTTGCTAGTTTTACTCTTTTTCAATTTACACCTATATTTGAGAACACAGAGAATGTATCACCTATGGTTCACAAAGGCAGTTTTATTTTCATAGACACTTTTTCAGCAACTTGATGTTTTTAGGATTACCATTCAATTCAAGCAAGTGGTTGTGAATATGAACGAAATTCCCATCTAAAATTGCTTGAATCCTGTTTATCACGTTTCCTTCTCTGTAAAAAAAAAAAAAAAAAAAAAAAAAAAAAAAAAAAAAAAAAAAAGTCAATTAAAATGTCAAGATATGTCAGCTCATTGATTCTGGACATTTGAGTTCAGACATGTTACCAAAAAAAGGTATAATTATCATTTCAGTTGCTAAGAAAGTGCTCTAATTTCATACCAGTGCATTAAAAACAAGCAAAACAAGTAGTGCCTTTTGCAATAATTTGCTGTTGTTTTGAAAGCACATCTGCTTGCTTACATCTAAAATACAATATGACAGTATAAAACTGTTATAGATGAGGCTGAGGCAAATATTCAGGATGATTTTAAGATTTAAAATTTTCACAGCATTTAAAGCACTGGTCTTATTAAAATATTCATATTCAGTTACTTCTACTAGATTTGTTTAAACCTGATAAAAGCTTTCTTATTCTGTGCTAAACTGTAAATTTAAAGACAAGAGGACAACAGAATTAGCAGAGAATGATGGACAATTCAAACACCATCTTTTATAAACACCAATACATAAAAATCAGTTATCACTCTGTCATATTGTAAAGGAACAAAATTTGTAATCAGCCTCTGAGGTGATTTCATATATATATAAAATCACTTCACCTTTTTTTTCAATCTCCTCAAATGGTTCTTTTAAGAGCATGATTCCTGTAATTGCATTTCCTTCCTTTCCTATGAGAGTATCTGTAAAGACATTTGGCATCTCATCAGCAAAAACAGCAGATGGAGAAAGGCCGTCCTACGTGCTCTGTCAAGGGAATTGCAAGTTTAGGTGGGGTTTTAATAGACATCAAGGATTTAGTGACATGCCAAAGATTGCATGCCTTCACTGTGCTTATTATTTGTGCCTTTCTCTTTTAATAGAAATGAAAACAATTACTGTGCAGAAAACATTTAGCTTCTCTCTGAGAGTATCATACCATATGGTATGGGGGATGTATAGCTGACAAAATGAATGTAAAAATGAAGCACATACACTTCAGATGATGCTAGTTGAACTAAATTTATGCTTGAAATTTTAACTGAACTGATAGAAAAGTTTACAAATAGCAAAAAACTTCCTATGCTAAAAGCACTTCAAGTAAAACATTAAAATACTTGTTAGTGAGTTTGGCTTTATATAAAAATGGCCTTGGGGACCAAAGAACATTTGAACAGACAACTAAGTAAGCACTGTAATTATAGGAATGAAAATCAACAGGGTTTTTCCAAATAACAGTCTTGTTATCACATGATAGCACATGAAATTGCAAACAGAGCCCATACTTTTTTCAGTTACTGGGAAAAGAGATTTTCCTGATAAGACATGATGTTCATAGATGAGGCATCAAGATATTTGTACTGACCATTCAAGGAGGGGAATAAAACCCATTTTGGTAGGAAAGAAAATTCACATCTTATATCTTCTGTATTTCTCAGGGAGACATTACAAAAACCTGTATCTGATGACTCAGACCCTCAGCAAATTTACCAAAGAAAACCCCAAACTATCCTAAATTTTCACTTTCTGTGAGTAAATAAATTTTCTCCCAGAAAGTTCATTACTATTCTCAAAATCCTATAGGACATGAAACCAGTGACAAAATTCTTCATCAGGCACACCTGTGAAATGCTTGGGCTTGTACAGCTTCTAGAGCTGGATGAAAAGATTTTGTAAAAGGCCTTCAACAGCCCAATCTTTTTCAATCTTTCATGGCATGAGTTCCCTCCTGGTCTTGTAGAACAGAGAGAATTTCTGTCATGCTCTAGAATTCAGTGAGGAAATACAGAAATAAGTGAACTCAGCATTAGGTAGACCTTCATTGATATGGTGACAATATTCACATCTTTGCAGCAAATCTTATCCGTAGAAAGTGGGAAAACAGAAGGGAAAAAAAAAAAAAAGAAGATTAAATAAGATTTTGGGACTTTGGGATAGCATAGCATTGAAATATTAGTTACAGTGTTATAAAAGCACAGGGGAGTTGTACCAAGAACACCGCAGCTGCAGCAAGGTCTCTTGAATCAGGTTTCAGACAGCTCACTATCTGGGTGCACAGGGGAGAAACATGAGCTATTAATTGCAATATTAATCATGTATTACCACTGTAGTATTGCAAGGAAACATGCTACTGCATGTCCAAGACCAAATGTCAGTAATTTCTGCAACTGTTGAATTCCTTACACCAAACTGCCACAGAACCTTTTTTCCAGGAGGAAAAAAGGTAAAGGTATATTTCAATTGGTCTGCCTAAGCAGATCCCTGACCAAAATTAACAACAGTCACATAACTTTAAACTCATTTTCTGAATACTAAGCGCCAGGCATACAACATAAAAAAAGGTCTTGAGGAGTTTCGCTGGTCACTTTTCCTACGCATGTTTTTTCCTGACTTCTCTTTCTCTCTGATCACAAGATTATTCCGGCCTTGATATCATCCTTTCCCTCACCACTGCCTGCTGTCCAAGGACAGCTGCATGCCCAGCCAATGTGCTCCTTTTACTGCCCCCACCACAGAATGATGATTTAATTTTGGCTTCCTTGAAACAGGACTGCTCTAAGAAACCAATAATTTACATTTCTGGTGTACCACTTCCCAAAATTGTACTAAAGCATTTTATGATCTGTAAACCTCCTAAGCTACACCTTTGAAAATCTTTTGCAATGATCAGTGTGCAAAAAACACACTCACATGTTCAGGGTGCTCTGTCCACTACTCCTGAACTCACTGAATTTTGTAGCCGTGCAAGAAGACTCACAAAAACATCATGGCACATCCTCATCAGTTTCAAAGAGGCATCAAGGCATGGAAATGAATGTGATCAGTCCCGTGTATCATCAGCCAAGATTATTTTCCCCATGCAAACAAATGCAGAAAATAACCTCTTTCTTTTCCTTTCAAACAAAGGACACTCAGATTAGCTGAAAGGTTCAGGTGATTGGATACAAGACATTAAGGCATTTGTCTATGAAATACAGTTCAAATTCAGACCAGAAAGCTGAAGTTCTCAGACATCCAGATCACAGAAACTGCCACTGCTGTGGTGGGTAGCTTTGGCAAAGACAAAGGATTGCATAACCTGAATAACTAAACCTCTAGCATTCTGTTTCCCTGGGCATGCAGAGTAGGGCTGGAATACATTGGTAAGATGTCTCATGGAAAGTTGCATTTTTGTTAGTTGTGCTGTATCTGTACTGGGGATAAACAGAGGGCTTTCAGTCTCACAGGGCTGTCAATCTGTCATCTTACACACACAGAGAGAACAGGTTTTGCCTTTTAAAAGAAAGAACACTGCGAACAGAAACTCATCATTAATCAAGGCTTATTTCTCCATGTGAAGAAAAAAAAAAACTAAGTCAAGTCACTATCTCCACATTTGGAACTCTATTCCACTTCACAAGCTGTGGATAAAGAATATAAAGTAGAACCAGAAAGTTTGTCCTTAGAGAGAGGAAAAAGAAACACTTAGGTCTCTGTGTGGGATATGCTGGTCTGTGGAAGTTGAATAAACTTGTACAATACACAATGCGATGACTCACAGTGCTTGATGGAGGAGCACTGTATGCTATCCATCAAACATTTGCTTCAAGACAATCCTTGAAACTTTGAACACAGCAGGATGAGTAGATCACAAACCTCTCTGTAATCCCTGCATGCTGCTAGGCACTCTACCTGCCTTATAGCAACAGTGGTTATAAAAAACCCTCCATGTGCCAACCTGAAATAAATTAAAGAGACTACTTAGAATTTATGACTGGATAGGTAGGCTTCCACTCTGTGGTCCCAAAGACTTGTTGGAGTACTCGTTTTAAGCATAAGCCAATAGAAAACCCTTTCTCCTCCAGGTGTTAGAAATGCAGATTTCATTGTAAATCAGGCACAATTCAAACCCCTGACAGTTGATGATTAAAAAAATTACAGTAAAAATAATCTTAAGTGCTTGCTAACAATATATTCTTATTAATTTTATTACTGACAACCCTCTCTGAGATCTATAGTACATAGATTAAACAGTAATTAGTGTAGGCAAACGCGAAGACTAATTTAGAGAGATATTAGCAAGAGTAATTTTTGAAACTTAAAGGTTGAAACATTTTCAAAATTAAGTTGATTAGTCACTGAAATCTATTACGAGGCAAAGTGTTGGTTAAAGACTTAAGCTCTACAAAAAATAAAGACTGAATGTTTCTTCTGGCTTTTAATTCAGCTGAACACAAGTGTGGTCATTTAAAAGAGGGTATCATTGGATGACACCACTACTGATGCTGTTACACATAAAGCACACAAATGATCCATTCTAGTGGCCTTAAAAGCTAAATTTTGAAATCTCAACAATTTTTACCATTTTGAGGTATAGTTTGAAAATGCCCTCAGGAAGGGTGCAGGGGAAAGCAGGGAGGCAGGGCAGAGAGTTATGAGATCTGGACCAGTCTAGCAAACTATTATCATCAGGCATGATGAATGAGGCTCTGATTTCAGTGGGACTGTTCACAGTACCCCGTGGAGAACCTCTGTTGCAGGACAGAGCTCTCATTGATTATATAACAACCAAATAACCAGTGCTACAAAATGCATCATCTGAGGGCATTGAAAAATAGAGGGAACATATATTCTCTAATCTTCATACTTGTAGATGTTACTTGTAACCTCAAGTGCAAAAATGTAGGCAGAAGTGAGATTTTAAGCAGACTATACTCTTTAATAAATGAAATATTTAGCACTCTGGAATTAACAATTCTAATCATAAATGCCAGGCAACCACTTTTGAACTGCTACCATAGCTAATTACTCCGGTGGGAAAGGAAACAGCAGAAAGGGCATTTCAACTGTGCAAGGACAAGTTCTCTCTGAATTTATATTTTGTCCAAATAAAACCTGTAGTTAGATGGAGTTCATTGGAATCTTAACCCTTCCTTCTTAGGAAGGGTTTCTGATAATTGTCTTTTTCTTCCTACTGAATAAGCTAGTGATTTTCTCCAAGGCTAACATAATTTATATTTATAGTTTTCTTCTTTCATTTTATCGTTGTCTATTACCTCCTCTGGGAAAATTATTTAATAATATTGTTGTCTTAGTGGTGTTATAACTAGTGCTATCATTATAGTGGTACCACATGGGGAGTAGTCATTAAGTGCTGGCAATCAGGTGGGACTGGAAAAGAACTAAACAGCTATCTACCTCCTCTCACTGGTACACCAAATGAGAGAAACATGTCAAATTATTGTGAACAGGACCTGAGAGGTATTATGGCATTTCCTGGAGACTGAAATATTCCTGACTGAGAAAACCTGAAGATCAGGTCCACTGGAAGTTACTATGAAACATTTTTTGGGGCTCAGATTCATTCATAATACCTCCTTTGAGGTGTCTGAGACTGAGAGTGCTCTTCTTTGGAGTATGAGCAGCCATGAGTGGGGGCAATAGACTAAAATGTGGAGAAAACCATGCTGAGAGCCTACATATTCCCTCAGGTCCCCTGGTCCAGTTTTGAGTTAGGAAGATAATAAGCCACCGAAACCCAAGCTGAGGGTGAAAAATGGCCAATCCTTCATACAGAAACACCACCTTGCAAACTGTGTCAATGTCACTTCTGCCATCGGTACTACAAAGATGTAAGATTCCTGTTTGTATCCTAAATGTCCCTGCCTAGAAGAGACGGCAGCTCAAGAACAGGATGGGATAATGCAGAGTGCAACAATAAAATGTACTGATCCAGCTGTCAAACCTGGAGAAATTACCTTCCTGTAGGCCAAAGGAAGATCCATGAGCACATTTCAGTCTACAAATGTTGCTGAGAACCTGAGGAATGTGGTTTGTTCAGGGGAAGGGGCATCTGGAAGGAGTTAGGCCAAACAAAGGATGTGGGCGTATTTACAGCACAGAGAAGGATGGTAATGCAGTACAGTATGTTTGTCACAGATGGTGAAGGTTGACATTGCATTTGCCATAGGTATTCTTGAACTGTTCTACTGTCCTCTAGTCTGTCATTGTTGAGATAAAACTGACAGTAATACAACTCAGCTGAGTAAGTGAAAGCCATGATAATGAAGAATCATCCCAGCACAGACAGGAAAATACCATCCAAATTCATTATAAAATCTGCCAGATTATTCTACATTGAGTATAAAGACATTTTCCTTTGATATTCATTGAAAGGAACAGAGTTTTGGAATCCAGTGGAGATAAATTTTTAAAACTAAAATAATCAATGGGCCAGGTAAAACAATTCTCTCACAGAAATGCCTGAATGAACCTTTTTTCAAGAAAAAACAAATTCTACAACAAGCTTCCAGGTAAACCCACTAATTCTGCTCTACAAAGTTTTTGCTTTTCAGCACTCTCCAGACTCAAATAAAATCCTTATTTAATGTATTACAGTATCCTGTTTCAGGTAGCATTGTCTCCCCCAACGCTTTTCTCTCCAACTTTTCTGATTTGTTCCTATAAGGTAATTCTAGAGAAGGAAGAAATCTTCCAGGTATTACACAACTAAAACTGGATATAAGAAATGTAAGTTTTAAATTTAGAACTAGGAAAAAAAAAAAGGAAAAAAGAGAGAAGAATAGAACAACCTTACACACAGCTTCAACATCCTGACATACAGTAATTCAGAGTGAGTCACTTTCCATCCAGCAAAGAGAAAGTATGATAATTCAATTGCCAATAAACTCTTTGGGCAGAAGTTAGCCTATTTTGGACAAGATATATACATATTTATTGTTGGAGTAGGTAGCCTTTTCCATTTTAGTAGCTTATTTTTAAAACTGAAAATTGAAACTTCATCTCCAAAATGAAGGAACATAGAAGTGGAAACTTAGGGCTTTATGGTAGATATCTGAAATCTTGGAGTTAAAGTACACAAAACTGAGGTAGTAATATCCTAAGAATAACCAGAAAATAGCTGTCAGACCCCAGAGACAAAGTCTTTATGAGTTTGTAAGGTTTATCTGATGAGACTTTCCACTTTCGAAGAGTTTAGTGGCAGACTTATGAAAGACTATTCTAATAGAGAAAGCTTTTGTGGAGTGACATGAACAATCAGTATACCAGACATCAGTTATGACTTGTGAGTCTGCTGAGTGTGTATTAATGTGGCTTGATTAATTTCCCTTGGGGATGAAATCTTCCTAAAACTGTAGACAAGATGGCAACCATGATTTTTTAGCAATTCTTTCGGCAAAAGTATTTTCATAGCATTACTAATTCCTCAGGTTTATATGAGATGAAGAAATAACTCAATATCTATTCCTCCTTCTTTGAGAGGTTGTATATCCCTACCCCAGCTGACAAACTTACATCATAGGCTGAGGAAGGGAGGGATACATTTTGTTTAGCATCTTTCCCTGCCTGAGTCTCCTTTTCCCTACACGTAACATCAGAAAACCTCTGCCAGGTATGAGCTTTCCTTTTCTGGTGGGCTGTCTCTGATCAGCAGTGTAGCCACAGATATGAAATGCATATAGCTGGGACCCAGTTTTGCTTTCAGTGGGAAGCCAGTGAGATTGCAAAAATAAATGTGAGTATAGTCCTGGACTTTAAATATCTTTAATCATATTCCTGTTCCCTTGAGCACAGACTGACTGATTGCAGATTCCAATTCTTATTCCTGGCTATCATTAAAATTTGTGAGGGTAAGACTGAATCATATACTGGGCTTCTTCAGCCTCTTTCTTATTCAAATCATAGCCATCTCTTGGTTAACAGCAAGAACCAGAATACATTCCTGTATAATGGATAAATGAGCCAGAGCACTGGCTAATATTTTTTATATTGTCACTTACTCATGGTTGTTTATGCTCAGGGTTGTTTTCTTTAGACCATTTTATATTCAGGCAGACTTCTCAACACCCTCATATGTATCAATTTCCAATTAACAAGAAGAGATGGAAACAAAAATTTGAATCTCGTAGAAGTTTGGAACACACCAATGTAACACCAACAGTTATTACAGGGAGACTAATTTTTCTCCTCAAAGCCAAGCCTAGCTTTCTTTCATTTTGGTAACAGGTTTTACAATAATCTATATAGTCCATTTATGCCTGGATAAGCCGAACAAATTCACTGCCTATGCCATCAGACCTGCTCAACACTATAGAGTTCTGCATTACTCAAAAGTAATTTGTGATTGATAAGCTTTGTTTATTTCACTTCAAGGTTTTCTGATATAGGTCTTCTTTCAGGTAAGAATTCAACAATATGTGCTGTTGAGGGTGTAATGGTAATCTCAAGAACGGTATATCCATTAAGGGAAGGAAGACTGAACTCTCAATCTATTGTACTTCTAAATAATTCATTTGCCTTCAAGCCCCCTTAATAAACTAATCACTGGATGTAGCACAACTGGACATAAAGCACTGTGAGAGGTCCTGAGGCTATGGATGACTTGCATGTCATTACTATCCCTAGATAAATCACACCATTCAAATGAAGTTGATGAAATTTTTGTCAGTAAAGGGGTCCATGGCTTGACATTTACAAATTCATTTCAGATGTCTCTTTTCTATGAGATGTCTCCTCAGCAACCTCTAAATCTCCTAAACTTTGGGGGAAAAAAAAGCCTAGAAAAAGAGATATCATAGACTCATAGAAAGGACCTTCAAGATGATCCAGTTCAAATCCCCTTCCCATGGGCAGGGGTGCCATCCACTAGACCAGGTTGATCAGGGCCCCATCCCCTTGCCTTGAACACTTCCAGGGATGGGTCATCCATAGTTTCTCTGGGCAACCTTATCCAGTGCCTCATCACCATCACAGTAAAGAATTTCTTCCTAGTATCTAATTTAAACCTACTTTCTTTCAATTTGAAGTCATTCCCCATGTCCTGTCACTACCTGTTCATGTAATTAGTCTCTCTTCATCTTTCATGTGTACTCTGCTCTAGTAATGGCAGGCCATGATTAGGTCACTCCAAAGCCTTCTCTTTTCCAGGCTGAACAAACCAAATTTTCTTACCTTGTCCTCATAGGAGAGGTGTTCCATCCCTCTAAACAACTTGGTGGGCTCCTCTGGACTTGCTGCAACAGGTCCACATCCTTCCTGTGCTGAGGACCCCAGAGCTGGATGCAGTGCTCCTGGTGGGGTCTCACCAGGGCGGAGCAGAGGGGCAGAATCCCCTCCCTTGCCCTGCTGGCCCTCCTGGCTGCTTTGGGTGCAGCCCAGGATACTCCTGGCTTTCTGGGCTGCCAGTGCACATTGCTGGGTTATGTACAGCCGCTCCTCCACCAGCACCCCCAAAATTATATTTAAGTGTTTCAAGGTCTATCACTTGACAATTCACGAACTGCATGCTCTTGAAAGGTTCTCAAGACAAAATTACCCAGTTCTGCATTTCTTCATATGTACAAAATATCTCCATTTCTTGTGCTAATCACAACATGCTAAGCCTGGGTTAAAGGTGGATGAAAAGTGCAACTTTATTTTGCATCATGTTGATTTTAAGTTTGTTTATTTAATCTGTTAACTTTTTACAAACATTTTACTCACTGAATTTTAAATGTGCATGTTTACTCAATTAAGCTACAAGTTCATGCAGGTTTACCTAATAAGGAAACAGAAGCAATACTGTGTGATTTATCCTCCTGATCACAGACAACTATTTAGCCCCAAAAGCTGCTGCTAAAATGAGAACTCTAGAAAACCCATCTATGTATTTTCCTTTTATATTAATTTTTCTATCAGCTCTTTGTTTCCACTGCATCAGATAAACACCTACAAGACCTCATCCAACTCAACCATTCTCTACTGTTGGATCTCTTTGGCTATTGCACCTCAGTGGCAACAAATGCTCTAAAACCATCTGTCCATTTTTCTTCACAGTTTAGTGCGAATCTTTGCAGAGCACATTGAGTGTCTTTTTGGAGCTGTTCCAAAACCCGAGCAAACACCTTCAACTGAGTTCAAGCGCAGCTTTAGTGTTGTGGACTTTAAAGCTCTACATGCTTTCAAACCACTGCAAGCAGCAGGTACAGGTACAACAATCTAAAAAAAATTGGGCAATCAGTACAGCAGTAAAATGTACTTTTGGAAGTCCTCAGAAACTTCTAAGGTCTTTTTGGTGTCTTCCCAATGGCAAAAAATAATGTTTTCTCCTATGTTTCTAATGAGGAATATGAGCATGAAGCTGTGATGAATGGCATGGGGATAGAAGTTGACTGGTAAAAGGCTTGTAGGTAATGTGGAAAGGTGCATTTGCTTAAATACATACATACAATAAGTGTATTGCAAGAACTTGTTCAAAACCAAACAGTTCTGAGGAATTTAATGCCTTCATAATCACCAACCAATGAATCTCTTAGATATTTTGAGTTTCAGCTATTAGCTGTCTCCCAGAGACCAGCTCTCAGTGTCCCTTGCTTTAGCCAAATAGTGTCTTATAGAACAAGGCCCTATTAAAACAGAGACTTTCACAGAACTGTTTCTTTGATATTTAGACAAATTCAGGGAATAGTTTCTTTCTGGGCTGCATCCTGGCATGAGGAATGCACAGTACAATGTAATTTTGAAGAGATGGAATTCAGTAAAACAATTTATTTCAGAACAAGGCTATGCCTCACTCCTTCTTGAAGGCTATTCCCATGCTATATTTCAGTTGTCAACTATTTTGTCTGCTCAAAGAAAAAATAAGACAGCATTTGGTCAATAACAGGAAATGTGCTCTTTTTAAAAAAATCACAGGCTATTTTATCAAAACTGCAGAAATGACAAGCAGATCCAAGTAATATCCCATCTCTGGATAGATGGTGGAAAGTTCTACCCTGAAAGGTGGATATCGCTGAGAATGGTGGTCAAGTGAGAATGGGAGGCTCAGGATGGGAAATTATAGAATGATAGAATAGAATAATAGAATCGTTAAGGTTGGAAAAGGCTTCCAAAATCACAGAGCCCACCCTTTGGCCGAACAAAATGCCACACAGTAATCTCTATATTCACGCAAGCCTGTCACTAGCTGTGATGACAGGGGGTTGCAGAATGTGAGCAAGAGCTGCAGAGAAATGCTGTTCACCTATTGCACGTCCTGGTCTCACCATGTGCTACAAGTATCTTGGTGAATGTGGGGTACTCGTATTCGGAAGCTATTATCCGGGTCCACCTGCGCACACACGATATACATCAGTGAATCCCCATCCTTTTTAGGCCTTCTGACTGCCCCACATTTGCTTCCAAAAAAGCAGCTGTATGAGGGGAGGCTGCTGAAAGGCATCAGTAAGATTCTCAGCATTGTCTCTTCAGTCCACGGTTTCTTAAGGCAAGAGTGTTGGCTGCTGATTCTCTGTGAAATTAGCATGCTCTCAAAAAGCCTCTGTGAGTACTAGGCATTAAAATTACACATTTAATTGAAATTTGAAGCATATTTCATAGAGGTGTTCTTTTCAGAAGTCAAAATACAATGAAACCCCTGCCATGGGCATTGTTGGATAAGAAAACCTCAATCAATACAATTCTCAGTATTCTTTAGGATCTCCAACCTCGAAGAGCCAGAACTTCAAGGCCTTGGATCTTGCTAAGGCTCACAAAATAAATGAGCAGATTTTCTCAAAGGAAGCAAATGTGCAGAGGGGTGGAAAGTTGGATGGGAGCAGCAGGATAATGAGAATACTTGACTATCTTTTTTTGAAAATTTTCATTTAAATCTCTCCAAATCCCCTTGTGCTCTAGGAGAATGGTTAAAGGTTCCTGAAAAAGAAAAGAAAGAAGAGGGAAATATTTTTCCTGGTTAAGAATGTGTAATTTACACATATAACACATGTAACATATCTAGACTTTACATAGTGTTCAAATACCATAGTAACATACCATGTTAGATCTGGATTCTATCATAGAGCACTGGAATACTGCTAATTTAAGATATTTTGCTGTGAGATTATATATTGTGCTAGACATCTGTCAGTCATCATAGATATAATTAAGTGATAGCCTGTGTTAAAAAATATATTATGGTGGGGTTAGCAGCACCCAGAAGTATAATGGGAAAGCTTTAACTGGAAATGCAAAGAGGGTAGAGGCATCAGTAGAATTTCAGAACCAGTTTCTTGAAACTGACAGAGATTAATTTGAAACTTTATTTAGATGTTGTAATTATTAAGATAAAGACTGTACCTTCCTTAAGTTCCAAATAGCCCTCAGGCTGGAGGGAAAGGTGTTACTGTGGGGTGTCTCCATTTTTCTGCAATTGTATTAGGCTCACATTTAGCATACAAGTTGTTAGCCCAGACACTTTTTAAAATATGTGCAACAGGTAAAATAGATTAGCTTGCTCTTAATTGAAAACACAAAAATGGGTAAAACATTTAGAGCTCTAAAAATGTAAAAGCTGGAGCAAAAATAACTCCATTCATGTCATAGAGCAGAAAAAATACCTCAAACCTGAAGTGTAAGTTTAAATATTTGTCAGGATGCAAAGTACGGTAGAAGGACACATAAAGTGAAGTACACAGAATAGTTCAACAGATGTACATACACCTGAGGGAAAAGTGGAGTCACATGCACACCTCACCCCTATCTCTCAAGCTTGAACTCTCTAGTCAAGGAAAGAATAGGAATCAAAATCCTTTTTGTTGCTCTTTAATAGCAACGGAATAATCGGAAAGGATGAAATCCCAAGGGATTCCTACTGGAACATATGTAAGCTATCTGGATAAAGCCCAGATGATTGTTCAGCATCACTGGGATCCATCGCTTCAGAGCAATGAAATAAGCAGCAGCCTGGAGCGGCACATTCACTGTCACCTGACCTCTCCCCCACCCCAGACAATCTGCAGTGCTGACCCCCGGAGATGGCTACAAGCCTGTCATGGAGGTGAAATGGAAGGAGACATTAGTTTTCCTCTCCTCTGCCCTCCCAAACAACTCCCGAGTTACCTGGCTTGAAGTCACTTTTGAGGTGTTAGTTGTGTATCTCCCAGCATGAAGGCAGGCATCAGATACCCACATACTCCCTCGCACCGATGTGACTTGGTACATCTTTTCCATTAACAACAGAAGTAGGGCTATGCCCTCAGGCATCAGAAGCTGGGCTGGCACACTTCTTTCCTTCACCTTGCTCAAAACAATTTCCCATCTGGTACATGGCCCATCCTTCCTGAAATATTGGGTGTCATGAGATCATCTCACACGGCTCCCATTCTTCTCGAAGTTCAAACAAAGAGCCAGTGTTTACTGAAGCACATCATTTTTTAGTTCATGGTAAGCATGCAAGCTGGTTTTCAACCACTCCACCCCAATGAAGGACAGGGTTTTCCAGGTGCAGAGTTTTTTTTAGTGTTGGGTGTGTGTGAACTACGTGGTATTTTGTATAACACGTTGTGGTTCACTTTTCTTTTCTTTTNCTGTGAAAACCTGAGGGCTTGTGGGGCTTAAAGGCAAACCTATCAATTGCCAGACAATGGCTGGAAAGGATTTTGAATCACAGCAAACCTTTGATGAACCTGGATTGAATTTCGAATTTGCAATAAAACCTGTGAGTTTCCAGTGGTTTCAGGTTCAGCTGTAATCATTATACAACATCTCTAATTACAAGCTGCCACGCGAGAAAGAAAATCTAATAAAAAATAAGTTAAAATAATTGGAGGAAATTATGTTTATTTAAACATAAATTCCAGCACTTTATCTGTTGTTCCAAATGCTTTTTGGAGTATTAAGCTCTGGAAGCGTAAGGACCTGCAGTGCTTTTAGAAACAGAGAACGAGACCTTTATTATAGGGCATACCTGGGGTCTGGATCAGGAGACAGTATCCTTTGTCACAACCCACGGGTGTCAGAGTTGCACAGCTGCACACAGACCCGTCTGAAAGGTCAGATAGTGATCACACGCGGAACTGATAGGATAATGGCAATACTGTTTATTACCACTCCAATTGCGAACAATGAGCCTTTACTGGCGTTAGGAGCCAGACAAGTGTTGCCAAAGAAAGCAAAAACACGAATCCTGACTCGACGATACAGCCAGGCTGGTTGATGCGCGCTGATAATACCACGCTCGCCACCCGATCTATAGCTCGTTTCCAAGAGCGGGATGAGCCAAGAGATCCCACCCGGAGCGAGGGGACTTTCCCCCGCGACCAGCGCCCGAGACCCGCCGCCCCCGGCCGCCCTCCCTGCCCCGCCCTCCCGCCCCGCCAGCTCAGCCGGCGCCCTCTCCCTTCCGCTCCTCTCCTCCTCCTCCTCCAGAAGCGGCAGGTTCCCCTCAGGCGGGAGGTTGAGAGCAGGGGGCTCGCACCGCTGCCTGTAGCAGCTCCTGTGCCGTGCTGAGCCGAGCGGAGCCGCACCGAGCCAGGCTGTGCCGTGCCGGAGAGGGCGGAGAAGAGCCGAGCCGAGCCGAGC
>VZRO01006415.1:1035616-1062669 GCA_013397915.1 Daphoenositta chrysoptera
GGGAAAGGGAGGGGAAGGAAGGGGAGAGGGCTGGGAAGGGTCGCACTGCTCCGGGACCCGGCTCCCGCCCCGAGGAGCGGCGGTGGAGCTGCAGTCGGACTGCCCCACACCCCCACCCCCTCCGCTCTGTGGGGCGCGGTGGGCGACCCACGCGTGTGCTCAGGCTGCCGGCGCGGGGCTCGCAGGGGCGGGCGAGCGCGAGCTTCGGGCACCTAACAAACTCCCTTTCCTCACCTCCTCCTCCTTCTCTCCCCCGGCTAGCCTCCCAGGTGCCGGCGGGACTGGAGCTGTTGTCGCCCCTTCCCCCGCTCAAACTTTTCCCGGCGTTTCCGTGCCCGGCGCGGAGGGCGCAGCCCCGCCGCTCCCCTCGCCCCGAGGCGTGGGGCAGGGAGACACGAGCCGCCGCTGGCCACCGGGATCCCCCTCCCCACACTAAAACCAGAGTGGTGGGTGAGAAACGGGAGGGAAAGCACCGATAGGGTCGGCGTCTGTTTTGTCTGAAAGCCGCGAATTTCTCGCTCCTTTCTCCTTGGCCGCCCAGCGCCGCGGGGTTTTGCAGAATTAAAGCCCGCGGGGCCGGGCGGTGGGAGCTGCGGCCGGCGCGGTGCTGAGTTGTTGGCCCCGGGGGAGCCTCGGGGCAGAGAGCCCGGGGCTGGAGCGGCCGCTCCGGGAAGAGGGGGCAGCAGCTCCCGTGCTGTCCCCGGGGCGAATGCTGGGCACTGGGGACTCGTGTGCCGGACCGTCACCCCCACCGGCTCCGCTGTAGTTTATGAAGCACCCTTCGTTTGCTTGGGGTGAAGCTTTATCATGAACGTGTTTTTATTGTTCGTGGCGTGAAGTGTTACGCGAAGGACTGACTGGCTGAAATAGACTTAAGGCTCTTGTTTCTCTTTCTTCCCTTCTTATCCCCCCCCCCTCCCTTTGAATAGTACTTGCAATTGCAGCGGGTGCATCAGTTGGACAGGCATTTGAGATCTTTATCATAGGATACTGATTTGAAAACTGCCATTAATAAAAGTGTCTACACTCTTGAGAGTTTAAAGGACTGATGTGTAGTCAAGGGGCTTTTCTTCTTTTCCTCCTGATCCTCCTATAAATTAGTTTTTAATTGAGACATTTGAAATGTCATCGATTAAGAAATACGTTGAAGCAGTGCTGGTCTGAACAGATTATATCCATCCTTGTGCGTCTGACTTTGGTGTGTATAATTTAATGTCTCTGTATCAGAATTGTAAAATTACGTAAACACCTACGAGTCCTTTACCGGGGAAGGAAAACGTACCATATACACAGCTGGTATGTTGTAGGAACAGCTAAAACAAAATATTCCCAAGAGCAATATCTTTTCATTCAAAACCAGTTTAGTCAGACCAGTGATTTTTGCTTTACTCTTAACTCATCAGACTAATGTTAACACCAAAAGTAACACTTACGTAAAGATTTTTTATAAGCTTGTTCACTGGTGTAAGGAGAGTAGGAAGTTCTGATAACTTATATGGTCTGTGGTATTTTATGCTGAAAATGTGGCATGCAGCCCATTTTGGAATTGCAAGTACAAGCAGTCAGGTTGGTACTGTGGGATATGTGTTAGGTAAGTGGAAAAGAATGTTCAATATCCTTCTGACCAGAGTAGGTGAAGCTTGTCAAGAAGTTGAACAATTGTATCTAGGAAACACAAGATTCATTTTTTTTGTGTGTGTGTATAGCATGTCAGTAGCTAGAGACTTTGGTTTCTATTGCCAAGTATCAAGAATACTGATGTATTGCACCAGTCAGAGGTTTATTAATCGGAGACAGTCAGACTTTCTTTAAGGTTTAGCGAAATAGAGTTGTTAGTAGCTGGTTCTATCATTGTACTCAGTTAAGGTATGGTTCTTGGGCTCTTATTAAATGCATTTGATATCCACAAGTAGAGCTATGCCCTACTGAATTTGATAACTGCCACAAACTTTGTTTCATTACCTATTCTAAGCCAGTCCCTGGAGTGTGCGTGTGTGTTTGTGATTCTGTTGATGAGACTTCTTTAACCTGGTGTTAGTGGATGCACAAACAAAGGTTTGGGTTCATCTGTCTGTTCCAGTGAGAGCCTTTCTGTAGCCTGCAATGAGAAGTTTTTCTGTTTGGTGCACACTGGAGCATCTGTTTTATACCTAGTCACCTCCATTGTTTAACGTGGGTACTGTTTTACAATCACCTTTCTTTGACTGCCTTCCACCATCCTCACTGTAATATAACAGCCTGTTTTACTTTTCCAATTTAATCCAAACCTAGCTAATTCTCAGCTCCCTTTTTATTAATATTCTTCTTGTCTGAATTAGAAGAATTGAAAACTGTTAATTTTCCTTTGTCATTAATGAATGTATTAAGTCCGTCTGGACCTTTCACAAATCTCTCTCTCATTGTAATTTGATTTTTATTTCCTTTTTATGATGCTCTGTTCCACTCCTGAGCATGAATGATAGCAAGATCCAGAATTCTTCATAAAAACTTTGACGTGTTTATTAAGGGTCTAATCAAATTACAGAGTATGAATTTTTTGAAAGTTGGCCTTCTTCAGGAACTGTGTGTGATAGTCTGCCGTCTGTTCTTCCTCTTAACATATTCCATGAAAGCAAATGAGAAGGAGCAACAGCAACTTAGGAAAAAGAACAAGATACATTTTGTAATTTGTTGCTGTCTTAGAAATTGTGTATATCTTCTCAACCCCCTTCGCGCATAATCGAGACATTGTATCTTTTGTTTTTCTCCCGAGATTTCAAATGAAAAAAACCCCAAGCAAACAAAACCCCAAGCAGCTTCTCTCTGCCCTTCTCCCCCGCCCCCTTTCCCCAACACAGCCATAATCCACAGTGTAATGTTTTCTGGTCTCTGTAGATTGTTTCTTTACACCGCTGCTTTCCATGACCCTTCAACTTGGGTGCGTGCCTGTCAGAATCTAGGCCAAAATGTTTTGGCAGTGTGTTCTCTGTTGAAGTCTAGCTATTCCTTATATAGCACCTCCTTTCATCTGCAACTCCTACAGTTTGATAAAGAACAAGTTCAGCTTGTTTTCACAACTCAATCACTTTAAACTTATATTTTTTTGAATATTATTTTTAGCAATTTGCATATTTTCAAATTTGAAGGGAAAAAGGAATATTTAAAAAAATTTTTGGAAGAATGTTGCCAGCTTGTCAACTAGCTGATAGAAATATGCATTGCACTGCCTCTGATGGTGTCTGTGCAAGTGTGTGGGGTTTTTAATTACTAAATAAAAGATATGAGGATAAAAATTCGAGATGCATCAGCTTACCTGAAGCAATTTAACTATGCTGTTTCAGACCATAGGGATAGTTAAGCATAAAAAGCACTGTATGTTTTATGAGTTCAAGTAATTTATTAGAATAGTTATTCCTTAGACTTTTGCATGCAAATTAGTTAGTGTCACAAATGAACATGCAAGAGTAAGTATTTCTAAGTTAATCTTTTTACCTTCCCCTGATAAAATAGTTATAGTCTGTCTTTGGGAGTAAATCTCAGAAATTTGATCTGATGAAGTAGAAGATACTATCTGTTCAATAACACTTTTTTCCATTAAATATACTTGCAGAGAAATATATGAACATTGTAACCAGCATATCTATTGTTTGTAATCATGTAGTAGAAGAAATTGTGAGCTCTTTGAAAATGTTTAAAAATACTTTAAAATAATTAAACTCAAATTAGATCTTTACTGCCAGAACAGCAAAAGGTACTTCAGTCATATTTTACCTTGAATATGCTACAATTTGCATATATACGAGATATGCAAGAGACACTGGTGCAGGTAGGCGTGTATGTATAAGAGACTGATCAGTAGCTTTTTTATTTCCTATCAAGCTGTTAAAATGTATTGACAAATTATATGGAAAATGAGTGAAATTAGAAGTGAAATTATTTTCTCGCTTTCATCACCTCCTTCTCAAATGTTTTCTTCCCTTTTATGTACGCAGCTCCTTCCACGGCACTGTTGGTTCACAGATCACTTGTCTATCTGTATTTTCAAGTGCCATGTTGCACATATACAAGGGATATAAATTTTCTAATAGGAACTTAACTGATTCATGTGAAATTGAAAGCACCCAGAACCCAGTGACCCCAGAAGTACTGTTTAGTACCTTTTTTTCTGGGAAATCACAATACTGCTTGATTAGTGTGGTAGTGATATACACAGTGCACCTTTAAAACAAGGAAGATGGCTTGCTCTTATTTAAGATCTACTTATGATAATTAATAAAAATTTAAAAATCCCAAGGAGGGAGGATCTGCACACAGAGAGGTGAGAGATCCACGTAGTCCAGTATCCAGTCTCAGATGGTGGGCACTTGGGGACACGGATTTTTGTTAAGGTGAGTGACTTCCTCTGAGTACTGTCTATCCACAATGATGAAGTATTGGTATCTTATACTGTAAGTGGACTTTGTAACCATGGTTTTGCCTAACGACATTTTCAACCTGTATTGCTTTTAGCATTTGCCTTGCTTTGTGGTAGGCAATCTGTAAGTTGTGTGGGAAAAGCTATGGTCCTTTGTTTTTTGAAATAGTTAGTTGTATTTCATATATCCTAGTTCTTGTATTAAAAGATTAATAATAATTTCTCCTGTTTTACCTTCTTCATGCTACACAGGGTTTTTCCACTCTATTTCAACTATTCCTTTTCTATTCCAGTTGTAGCCAATCTTCTATGAAGCTACCATTCCATATCTTCTTTTTATCCTTTATCAGCCTTCTCATTCTGTTCCAGTTCTACATTGCTCAGAGCATCCATGAGACAGCTGCCTGATGGATTTATATAGCGCTTAATAATGATTTCTGTTCTGCTCCCTGTCTATAGTGTGATCATTCCTGTCATTTGCTTGGCTTTTTTGACCATTTGTCTTACTCCTGGTTGTGAGCTGACACCTTTACGGAACTATTTCATTACTGAAGAGCTGAGATATTGCATTAAATGATGGTCTGTGGGGTGGCTGTGCCAGTGGACAGCAGGACTCTTGGGAAGGAGAGAGTCTTTAACCAAGCCGTTTTGGAGGAAGGAGAGATTTTAAGCAAGGCTCTTGAAGGACGTGTGAGCTCATGTTGGGTGTTTGGGAGAGTTTAATGCTTACCACCATGGTTTGTCTCTTTCTTTTTCTTGAGATGCTCTCGTTAATACAAGTGAGTTTAAAAGAGTTTATCCTCTTACATGTAAAGATTGACTGTATCTGGATTAACATGCAGAGAGATCTGCAGCACTGCTGTAACATTGCTTTTGCTCTTGAGTCTTTATGATGTCTTTTTATGATCTCTATCGGGTAGGCCTCTAGGTCAGCTCACCTCTTAGGAACTGGTATGTGACTGAGTGTCAGCAACAGTTTTGATGAAGTCTCTACTCTTCCTTTTGCAGTGCAGATCCGGTTGAATGTGTAATAGGAAGCTTCCAAAAAAATTACTTCAGTTCTTTTAGCTGAGTCAATTAGGACATACCTTTTGTTTTCAGGTGCTGATGGAATCCCATCTGTCATAGCTTGTCATGGTCATGAAAAGATGCTTTTGTAGTGCTGCTCCCAGAAGTGTGCACTCAGATTTGGAGCTTCATTTGCAATCTGCCTATCCCATTAAGCTAATTTAATTTACTGCTGCCACAGAGGGGGACATTTCTATCACTTGAGTGACTCTCAGGTCTTTGCCTGCTAGGTCTGGCCACCAAGTGGCCTGTGGGTGAGTTGGTTTAGCTTTATGTGAATCTCCTTGAAGGGTGGATGGGGCTTGGGATGAGTTCTTGTTGGTTCAGTGGCAGATTTGTGGCCACCTAAATCTGATGTATGGGAGGATGAGGGCTGACGGTGGGAAGGCTCGGCTTGACAGCTGTAATCACAGTGCAGCTCCTGTGAGGTGAATCTGGCACTGTTCTGAGTCACACTGGATCTACACTCCACTCACCATGCCAGCACTTCATCCACCCAAGGAAGCACAAACAGGAGGCAGGAGGGCACGGATTGAGGTGGGAAGAGAGGTCTGGTGCTTCCTCTGGAGCTGGAAGGGTTAGACTGAGTGAAGGTGTTTGAGGCTGCGTTCTGGCTGACTGCACACCAACAGATGACAGCGTTATGCTAGTGTTTCTGACATGCAGCTTTGAGTAAACTGGGCTTGAATGTGTTCTTTTGTTATAATAGATAGCTAAGGCACTTATTATATAATTGTATAAACAAGGAGTGGCTTATGCATGGCACTTGGCAGAGAGCAATTGTGATGTCAAGCATTAGAGGACTTGGTGGAGGTGACACCTAGATACAAGGCTGGAATTAGAGGATGTTGTGACACCCATTTTGGGGCACAGCAGGAACTGGTTTAAAGCTGGTTTCTGTGGTTTCACATCTTTCCGTGCATGATCTATCCTTGCCCACCCTCTGGGTTTTTAAAATAGGATTGCTCATGAGACGTGAATGTGAGTAGAAGAGGAAATAGGAAAGTAGAAGAGGAAAAATGGCCATGGTTTCTAAAGGCCAGACTGAGCCAGTTGGGCAGTGATAAATGGCACTGGTGACAATTTTGTATCATCTGCCTGAGCATAAAGTCCTTCTACACATCATTTTGTAGGTGCTGCTTCCGGGTAAGCCTTGACTACAGGTGTCTTTAAAGTAGTTGTTTAAATTTGTGCAAACTACCCAGCTGAAGTCACTATAGTGCATACCTACTATGTAGTTTAAAGTTTATCTTTCAGTAAAAGATTTGAGGGATTTAATTTCTTGAGGATTGGTGCTGTGAAAAGGTTCAATTCTTTGCCCAGTACTAAGATAATATGAGGTTATTTTTTTTAGCTAGCATATGAAAGATTGGACCTTTCAGTTTGTCAGAAAGTCATTTACTTCTGTTGCCACTTACTAAAAACATGTGATTATATTTATTAACTGAGTAGCAAAAAAAGCAATTTCTCAACTACCGTGTCATGAAATTAATTCTACTGACTTATGAGACACTGTTGAATACTTTAAATCCAAGTTCTGTTGCAATTAAATTATGGTATGTTCATTCTAATTATTGCACACTGGTTACTCAATTTATTTTGAGGTGGAGTTGTATGCTTTCTTTTGTGTGTAAACACTTGTTCTGTAACACTAAAAATGACTGATGAATATTAACCACGAGAGAAAAATACTATGAAGAAGAATTGTGGCGGTAGTTCAAATTAATTCAAAACTACTCAGAGTTAAATTTTTGACTGGATA
Source organism: Daphoenositta chrysoptera (assembly GCA_013397915.1). Taxonomy (NCBI): domain Eukaryota; kingdom Metazoa; phylum Chordata; class Aves; order Passeriformes; genus Daphoenositta; species Daphoenositta chrysoptera. The sequence goes on from VZRO01006415.1 coordinate 1,042,840, forward strand.
ACTGACTTCTTGAACTATTTTTTGTATTACTACTTTTGAATAGAGGTTGTGTTTCTTTGTGAGTCCTATAGTGTGGTTTATGATATTTGCTGTTTTTAAATGATTTACAGTTTTTTGTAAAAAAGAAAAAAGGTTATTGAAGCTCTGAAATTTTAGGCTGTTTTTGTCTTCTCCACTACAGTGAAAAATAAAAATTACAAGACCTGGCAGAGAGTTTTCCTGTCGCTATTAATTAGAAAAATGTTCTGATTTTATATTTTGACACCTCATTATATCTGTATCATATCTCTGTGATTTTGGCTAGAGTAATATCAAAATTGTTGTGGTTGTCCTAGTGTCATCCTATTTGCCTGTTCTTTGTAAATGTGAAAGCACTTATCAGCCATGAGAGTTTTGAAGAAATGTGACTGAGTTCATGACTAGATAAGTTGTCAGTGCTGACTGCCATCACTCTGTTTAAAACACTTGAAAGGTACAATTTCTTATAAAAATAAAGGCAGTTTTATACTTTGTTCAACTTCTGATTCCTTAGAAGAAATGTGTTTTTACAGTTGTAGAATGTACCTTTCTCAGTTATCTCTCCAATTAGAATGCTTGAGTCTGAGTGTTATATGCACTTTAAGTAGACAATACATATCAAAAAATTGTTGCGTTACAGAGGAGATAATGGTGTTGGTTTAAAAATGTTAAATAAACAAAAAATGCCACTCCAGTCTCAGAATTACCAAATGGTTGGTCCCATATTCCATTCCTCCATACCTCAAGAAAGAAGTGGACTGTCGTTTTCTCTGCTGTTCTCACACTCCTTGTCCCTGTGGTGGTTCATCCACCTCCCACCTTCCCCACCCCAGTCCCAGGCCGGTGTATCTTTAAGCAACCTCAAACATTCATTTGCAACAGCCCCCTCTTGACCCTATTTTTAACCTCCTTGGCTCTCCTTGTTTTCTGTTGGAAGGGTTTTATGTTAGAGTTTTGTGCCATAAGTGAAAGACTCCTTACTCAGAATGGTTAGGTATAAATAGTATAAATAAATCATGCAGTATAAAATATAATTTGATATTTAATGAAATTTTGGTGTGCTCCTTTGCTTATCTGGTTAGCTGCATCTGTCTTTGTTGATGTGACCACGTGGTTTGGTGCATTCCTTATTCACTTTTCAGGCTAGAAAATTTCCACTTAAAGAGGCTTTCCACTCTTGCACAGAAGTATAATAAAATGATCTTTTCAGTCTTTTCCTTAGTCAATTCAGAAAAGCCAAACAAATATTCTTCTTGCAGTTAGTTTTTACCAGGAATCAGTCCTGACCCAGTTTGTGAATATACTAGAAATTGCAAACGCATTCCACAGGTTTGCCAGCTCTTCACCATATGAATACTTTGTGTGTGTTTGTTTAGTGCAAAAGGTCTATTTACATTAAGTTTCTTGCATTTGTAAATCTCCGCAGGGTTGGCTTTCCTTTCTTGCTACCTTTTCTTTCAGATACCACGACTAACTATTCACAACCCCCACCACAAAGAAAACCCTTAGTCTCCTTGCTCTACTTACTTGTAAGAATATAAGTAGATATGTGAACTAAGGAAAGAAAATTTCCAGGTAAAAGCAAAACCCTTAGCGTGTAATGAATTGGATTTCTGAATCAGTTGAAATGAAGCTTGGTAATGAAAGGGATTATAATTTTCCTGGTAGACACAGGCTAAATAGATGGGTGTAATGTCACAGCATGTAAAGGTTCAAAGGTGGGGTTTTTTTTTCTGACTCAGGTAGCTGAAACCTGGAAGTGAGAAGCTGTTAATCAAATTGACTTTTGTTTTAACTCTTAATATTTTTAAACCACTTCTGTTAGTAGTTACTGACTTTAGATGCTGTTATTAGCCACTGTGGTTTACTTTTTCCTTTGATAAAGTTAGTTTAATGGTTTCAGGCTTTGATTCTTCTTACATAAGTGGGAAGGTGTTGCATTCCTAGGTGGTGTGTTATTCCCAGTACTTTTTTTCCTCCCCTCCTTTTTTTTTTTTTCTTTTTTTTTTTTTTTCCTTCTTTTTCCTTTCTTTTGAAATACCTGTATGCTGATTTGGTTAAGTACAGTAGGGTAGGTTAACAGCTCCTTCTGAGTCATGCTGAAGGCATGAAGTGCTTCCAGGTCTGCAGTTCTTTCCAGGGATGAGCGAGTTCTTGGCCAGTTCATGTATCCTGTTGTCTGCACAGCAGTAGTTAACTACCAGACTCAGTTTATATGTTGTTTTAAAGGCATTGAAATGGATATACTAAACAGCTTTTTTGGGGGTGGTGGTTGTTCCCTCTGGCTCACTTATCTGTATTTTTTGGGCTTATACTCCAAATGGTCAATTCTTTTGGTGATTTATTGGTGTTTCTGTCATATGTTGAACAAGGAGTTGCGTTAAATGACCAGCATTTTGGAAGGGCAAGATTATGCTCTCGTTTAGAGAACCTGCACAGATGTTCTTTATGAGCATTCAAAAGAGGGGAGTCTGTACATCGCTTAAAGGTTGACAGAAACCACGTATTTTAAAATCCTTGGTCGGAGCTTTATGGACTATGTGACGAGGCTGTGAACCTGAAAGAGTAGCATTTGTGATTAATAATGACATTTGCAGACCATAGGAATACGGGAATATCTGTTGGATTACTTTGCTTGCATAGTGATAGTATCCAGATGCTAAGCATAAACATCTCTCTCTGTTTGCTTAAGCATGGAAATGGAAATGAAAACAAGTACTAGATAATTTAAGTTTCTGGGAAATAATTTTGACCATCCATCTCTTTAAACAGCTATTCTTGTCACCTGAAAGCAACCTTAAGTAATTAATGGGCCAGTTGTATTCTATGATGAAGAAGTTGAAAGAATTAGAAAAATTATCTTTTAGTGGAAGTGAATATGTGATTAGAAAAACAACAAAAAATCCCCACTGCACTTGGACGTGAAGCATTTGCATTGTGAACCTAAACCTAAAACAACCCCAGCATTAGCAAGTGAAGCAAAAGCCAAAGAAAATAGTCAGATTTACTAAGTTTCTATATTAGGTGGACCCAGAGGACAAAAAAACAAGTGAATGAAGTTGGTAGATGTTTATTTATTTCCCTAATAAAATCGCGATTTTATTCACTTTTGAAGTGCACAGCAGTACTGATGTTGATTACCTAATAGACAGTTTCTTAACTTCATACCAAGGACTGTTTCCTGGGCACTGCTTGTGTAGTGCTTGCAACAAAGCTGTAATGGAAAGTAGTTTTGGTGAATTTCTTGCCTGGAATAATACTTTGAAAATGGGAAAACAGCATAATCTTACTTTGATTTATGAAGTATAGGGGAGGCATAAGTGCACTGCTCCTTTGTCCATAAAGGAAAGGCAACTGCTCTCATATTTGTTGGAGGATGAAATTAAGTATTGGGATCACAATTTTGTAGTAATTAAGTCCTTAAACAGTAAAGATCCTAAGTCCTCTTAGGTGTTCTCCCACATCAGTTATTGTCTTGTTGTTGAGGATCGATCCTGTGATGGCGGCAGCATTTTAGCTGTGCAAACAAAATAGAAGATTTGAAGAAGAGCTGTGTAAAATTAAAAAGGGGTAGAAGGGATCTGTAAATCCATTTCAGAAATCTTGAAGAGGATTAATTTCTTCAGTACTGTGCCCTGAATCAGAAGGATGCCTATTTTTCTCTATAAGACACAAAAAGTGGTCTGAGAATGAAGGGAAGTTAAGCCCATCCTTGTGGCTGCTCTTCAGCTTTTGGTACTTAGGAATAACTCATATTTTATCATCATCTTGTTACACTGACAGGTTTGTGGGCAGTAATACGTAAAATTCTAAACAACTCTGTTTGTGCTGTATGTTGAGTGTATTGCCAGGTGAAAGAGGTCAGAAAAACAAACCAGCATATCTGCCTGTGGGATGAATATATTCTTAGTTAAGACTGAGTTATGGGTAGGCAGGGGGTTTTGATCACTTTCTTGTGAAAAATTCTCCAGTTTTTTCCCTGTCTGCACAGCTTTTGTTTTACTGGTGTGGTGTTTTTTAAATTCCCAGGTTAGGATACCTTTATCTTCCAGTTTACTATATTAAAAAGGCCCTGTCAAGGAGGAATCCAGGCAAAACTGGTTTCTATTTATTTCCTAATCCTTTTTTGAGACATTCTGCATTCAAGATGACTGTGTATGGTTTATCATAGTGTTCTTCCTGTCCTTCTTTTACATTCTCTCTTATCTGCTTGTTTACTGTTTCTCAACTATAGTAATTAAGTATCTGATTAAATTTGCATTTCTTTGGGTAAGAATTAAGAAAGAGCAGACAGTGTGTGGCTTTAGTATTTAAGCAAAATGGGTCCTTCTTAAATAAAAGATTATTTTGGCTATGTTTAGGTCCAGAGAAGTTGCTGTCTCCTTATACTTTTGCAGTTCAGAACACAATTTAGAAACAGAGTGGGATTGAAATTTAGGATTTCTGTAATCTGTCAGGGGAAAAAGTAGAGAAAGTGTAACAACATTAAGAACATTAGAGTTGCACATACTAAAAACTTCTGTCTAAATAATGTGTAATTAAGAGGATTTGCCTTTAGCAGTATAAAAGATAAACTACCAATGATTGTATCTTCTATGTAAATATTCAGTAATTTATGTATAGCTCATAAACGGACCCAGTGGCTGTTTGATGAATGTGTTTATACATGGTAAAATGTATAAATTCTTCTTGGTCCCTGGAGTATTTTTGGTTTCTTTCATATATGATTGATCAGTTTACCTAAGACACAGAGTAGTTTGTTCTCAGACACAGTTTAAAAATTCTGGCACGATGAAATGTTATAATAGCAGGAGATAAAATGCATGGGCAAAGAAGATATTCTTAATGGGGGACTGTAATCAGCATTTGAAAACTGGCTAATGGATTGCAGAAGATAGCAGCCTAACAGACAGACAGCAATAAAGGCCATGTATGAAAATGCAAATGCATGGTAAAATTAAATGAAGTTAAAGCTTGGCTAAATATTCTGAAGTATATTTCAATTCGCTTTCCAAAAACTTTGGAATGAAAGGCTTGGATAACTAGGAAGTCATCCTTTTTTAATTTGAACTTTTAACTTGAATGCTGTGAATAGATACATTAAGAAGATCATTTCCAAAGTCAAAATAAGGTTATGTTTGGGGAGAGTTGTCTGCACACTTAGTTGCACTGTATTTTGCTCTTCGAATCTTATGAACTGCTACGGAAAAAAGTTAGAAGGATCTTTCTGGTTTTATCTGTGACACTAGTACCTGCCAGGGCAATTCTGGTTTTGTGTCTTAGAAGGACTATGGCTGTATCTGCATTGACAAGCAATTGAGTGCAATAGATGCTGAATTGAAGCATTACAGAAAGTGAGACACTTGGAACCATTGCATGCGGTGTAGCCAAGGCAGGGTTACCTCCGATTTCGTGGTCTTTTCCTGTAGGCTCATTTTTTTTCTAGTGTCTTCAGTTCCTAAGGATCTCATGGTACATAGTCTACTATCTTTGAATCAAGCTTCCCTGAGAAGTGTTGGACCATTTCGGATGTGGATCTCCTGGTGTGCTCATCTCTGACTGTGGTGGTGAAATTCACATGTACAGGAACTGTGCTGCGAAACGAACTAATGGTAAATGGAGGCAATCAAGGCATTTATTTTCCTTCTCTTTTGAACCAAATTCCCAACACAGGTACAGCTTATTTAAAAAAAACAAAACCAAGCAACCAGAAAAAAAACAAACAAACAATAGGACACTAGACAGGGTCCCTGCTAGAGAGTGTATAAAAATCAGTGGGACAAAAAATTGAAGAGGAACATGCTCTGAACAAGTAACAATATTTTTGAAATCATGTCTCTTGCCCTTTTCAAAAATATGCATCTCTGTTGTGATTTTAAGTGTTTGGCTAGTAGGTTTTTCAAGTGGTGAGCAAATAAGAGATGAAAATGATGATGGTGTGTTAATTTAGTGATGAGTGTTTTCAAGGCCGAGAAGCTAATGTGGCAGGGAAAACTGAAAGCTTGTTTAGATAGTGAAATTAAATACTGTATTCATACAGTGCTCTATATTTGGGTGGGAAGAGCAAAGATTGGTCTCAAAACGTTTGAGGCAGATATCATGCAGGCTGAAGATCTCTGGTTCTGCTTTCCTCTCTGAGATTCTGTTGTCCCTTGCAATACTAATTTTGAGGGACCTGAAATATTTTAGCCTCATGATGTTCCTGTGACTTCTGTTGTACTACACCCTCATTTAGCACAGAGACTTGACTGTCAATCAAAGAGTGTACAATATGACATTATGCTTTAATTTCTTATGTTCTAACTTATATCCTAGTTTGTTACCAGGTGTGGGATTATCCCATCCTGCAACAGGTAAGTGAAATTTTATATGAAGCAAGACTGCACAAAATTATACCCCACTGAGAGAACTAGTCCTTAATAAGACGAGCATGTCAGCGTGTTTGCAAGTAGCATTGATGGTAATAACACTTATTGGTAATGACCCACCTGGCAATAACATCAGTAACACCTACAATGATTTTGAGCTAAATGGTTGGTAAAAGGGACCATATTGGTAATTTTCTTGTGAAAATCTCTGAAAAGAGATGGGGAGGGAGAGAGAAGAGTTGCTGATAAAAATGAAGTAGAATATATTAAACTTGAAAATGGAATATAAATCATAGGAAATTAGAGTTAAAATAAGAATTGACCAGAAGCAGAGGGGGAGCTGCGTGCTAAGACCAACTGAGATGTCTGCCCCTATGGAGTTTAATATCTCACTGTGTGTGAAGAGTGTGATCTGGAAATGAAATTAAAACAGGAATTGACCAGAACCAGATGAACCATTGCACCTTCATGGAGGTGTCCACCCCCATGGAGATTAATATCGCACAGACTAAGGAAAATGTTATTTGCAAAGAAGATAAACATGCATTCTCTGTATCAAGGAGATCATCTTATAGGACTTGGATAGGAAGTAGCCTTCACTTTCTATCAGAGACTAATGCTTTGTTGTCAAATAGATTCTTCCAAGGCCATTTGAACATTTTACTTTAACAGACTTAGCAACAAAACTACAATTGAATGTTTTATTAATGTTGCAAAGCATATCTTGGCAAGTTCACTCTTCTCATATTTAATCCTCTTCCTTACACGGTAGCTAATAAGCAGATCAGATTTCTGATTAAGCAATGGAGGATCGATGTCATTATTGACATATGAGCCAGTTTTTTTTCTACCTCTGTTAGTGCAACAGCTCCCAAAATCGCGGAGCTTCAGAGATGAGATTGCTCTTTAGAAGGAGGGAGGTGCAAACTTTTCATAGTTTGTCTTTTAGAAAACAAGGGAATATGTTTTTTTATTTAACAGTTCAGTTAAATACTGTATTTAACACTTTAGTTGCCCCTTTTTTCCTTGAGTTCTCCTAGTGAATGTTTTCACAGAAGTCAGGGAAGTGTAAGTATATAAAACTAGTCATCTCAAAATACAATTCCAGATGAGATATATCTGGTTGCACACTGAGTATATCTGATGATGAAGAAAAATTTTCAAATCTTCCCCTGCATCCCCAAGTTTTAGCATCAAACCTTTCAGGTGTATAGGTTTGCTTTGGCTAGAAGTAACGTGGATGTCAGCTATCAAAGGTGTGTGTTTCACTAGGCACTCAAAAGAAAAGCATAATTGTAATTCATGTTATAGTAACAATACCAACACTACCACTTATTGCAGTCGTTCCATTTTCAATTTCAGTTTTTCAATGGAGGGTGACCAGTGCTCCTGTTTCTGTTGGTGGCTGTCTGTTGTTGAAGTAGCATGATTTACAGACTAAGTTGTGGTGTCTTTCTTCTACTGTGGTAATCGGGACACATGGGATATTACTGCAAGCCAGAATAGTTTGGGGTTGATGATTTAATTTTGAATAGACTTGTGAAGGGTGTCTGGACCAAGAACATCATTGCATGGGCCAGTTCTTGGCAGCAGGAATACCTGTGGTTGCAGGCTGGATAGTGGCTGGATGATGCCCTATGAGAAAGGGTTCTGGAGTTGATTGATGGCTGGGTATGTGTGTGGGGTTTTTTTGTTTGTTTTTTTTGTTTGTTTGTTTGTTTTTTGTTTGGTTTTTTTTGTTTATTTGTTTGCTTAGGTGGGGCTTTTAGTTATTTTTTTATTTTTGTGAGCAAAATGAATGGCATACTGGACTGCACTGAGAGGATTGTAGCTGGCAGATTGTGGCAAGCTGCTGTCACCCACCACTCAGTGCTGGTGAGGTACATCTGGAGTATTTTGTTGGAAATTGTGGCTCTTGCCCTCTCCCAGGTCACTGAGGATGTGGGGCAGCTGAAGCCTCTTGGGAAGGTACTGAGGTTAGGGCCTGGATGGTGTGACCTAGATGGTGTGATCTCCAAGGGGCACCTGAAGGGAGCTGGCCTTGTTTAGTCTCGGGATGAAGAGTAAGGGGATAATCTTAACAGGAGATTGCAAGAACTTGAAGGGTGGTTATGAAGATGACGGAGACGATCTCTTTGATAGAAGCAAATAATACAGCAAGGGGCAGGAGACACAAATTGCAGCTTGGGAGGCTCAGCTTGAGTACTGTAAAACATTGCTCATGTGTAGGAGTGTGGTGGAGCAGAACAGACTGCCCAGGGCAACCCCTGTCCACTGAGGCTTCCAGTCCTCAGCTAGACAAAGCTGTGGCTGGTGTTATAGTCTTGGTGATAATTCTGCTTTGAAGGGGATATTTGGCCTAGATGGCCTCCAGAGGTGTCTTACAAGCAACACTTCTTTGATTCTAGTAGAACTGTAGCCTGCAATTTCATGGGGTGTGGGAACAGGTCGATGCAGGTTGAAAGTGCAGGCTCCAACCTGGCAGAATGGCTGGTTGGTCTCTGCTCCAGAGAGACATTTTCATAACCTTTGCTCCTTCTCTGAGCAGTCAGACTGGATTTTTTTTTTTTTTTTTTTTTTTTTTGGTGAAATGGTACATTGACATCTAACCCAGGAACGGGTTTGCAGAAACACATGGGCTTCTTTGCTTTTTTTCCTTCCCCCCCAATTCTGTAAGCTGGGCAAAATTTATGTTTCTTCATGAAAACTCATTTATAAACTTGATTCTCCCTGCAAGCCAAGCATGAAGACAGTAAGGGTTTGGAGTTTGACTTCTTGCTTCTGTTATTGGAAAGCATAGCTCTCCTAGTAAGAAGACGTCTGGAAGTTCTTCCCGTGTGACTTCCATTTTTCCGCAGAAGAGGTATCTTACAGTTGTATTCAATGCTTGCTGAGGTAAAACCCCTCATGCCTGTTTAATCCTTAGCTTTTAAAGGCGGTGGTGAAATGAAAAACTCCCTATCCAACACAGAGGACACCTTATGTGAAGTTTTCTGCCTGTCACAGACATGTTTGTAAATATATTTCTCTCTGTTGTCAGACCTTTTCTCAAAGCATGTGTGCAGGTGTCCATATGTGACAATAAGATCACATTCAAATTAAAAATTAATTTAAAATAGTTTAGTTAAATCATGTTAAAATTCTGTGTGGGTTGCTTTCATTCAGTATTAAAATGTCGTATCAAAATTCAGTTTGGTATAATTCACTTTAGGAATGGATTAGGGTAAATTGGATTAAAGTAGACTAATTCTGGAAAAAGAGGCTACACAAGTTTTTCAAAGTGAAATAAAATAACTTTAGAGATAATTCAGACTAATTTTCATTGTTCCAATGTGTCGTCCTATGGAACATAAACACTCCTTTGTCAAGATTAGAATAAGGTAGGTATATGATTCAGCCCTTCCTTGCTCTGCTGAGGATAAACGTCAAATCTCTGTTTTTTAATGTTGAGCCCCTGTTTTATCCTTCTCTTTTGGGAAGTCTCTGAAGGCCCTGTTGAGCCTTCTTCCTCAGTGTATCAGAGAGGTACATTTTTCAGGTTCTCCAATGAAGTTACTTGAGAAGAAGCATGGACTCAGATGATATATTGTGCTTATTCAAGTTGAGCTGTGTAGACTGTGAAGCTTTTAGTATAAGGCTGTTTTTAAAGTTATCAATAAGCAAATGTGCATGAGGGGGTGTCCCCAGCAAAACAGCAGTCACTTAACTACAGGTATGGCATTAAGGTGTGTCAGCAAGACTGATTTATCATTTGTGCAATGCTTTCTTTGAGACTTGGTTGGCTTTAGCCCCAGAAATACTTCGGATAGGTAAGGTCCCCAAGGCATCTAGTGATCTATTTTGGGGCAATTTAAGGAATTGTTATCCATGACCGTCTGCTCCAATAATCCCGGTCAGAGCTTGAAACCAACAGGCAGATCATGGGGAGGGAGTGTGTTTACCCCTTTGTGACTACAGTGGATGGCCGTGCTTCTGCCAAGGGGGGCCGTGCTTCTGCTTAGCAAAGCGGGGACTTAACTCCTTCAGCTGCTTTAACCAATCCAGCGGGAGTTCGAGCACTGAGCACACTGTGTCGGCAGATTCTGAAAGGGATTAGTTTAAGTCTCCTTGGAGCCCTGTGCTCTGAAGTTGTTACAGGCAACCTTCTCGTGGTTAAAAATCAAGGAACAAGCTGCTGCTTACCAAGGAAAACATGGCCTCTCTGCCAAACCCTCAAACTCAAACACCCCGCAGAGTAAAACCTTTGTGCATGATGTGTTTGATGTGATGTATAGTAGTAGTTGTGAAACAAGCTTTATTTGTATTGTCAAAACTTTTTGAGCTAATATATTCAGGCTATTTGGTATTTGGGAAAAGTAGTTACCTCTTCGTATATGTTTTAACGTACGATAAATTGAGTGATGACTTTGTTGTGAATTTAGAATTTGAAACGGAAGCAGTCTTCCGTTCCAGAAGTATAGACACTTTTGTTTTGTAGAAGATCAGTGCAAAATTTTGTAGTAATTTTCTGTAGGTTCAATGTAAAATATTGTTATCCAAGTAAGTAATTTTGATGGGCTATTGTGTTTCTTGGTGCCTAACTACAAGTTTAAAAGAGTGGATTGACTTCTCTTTCATTTAGCTAGCACAGAATTCTTCAGCCATTTCTGTGGACAAAATGCCTTCTGTTATGGGATGCATGCTACATGTAAAGATCACTCAATGCCAATCAGTTAATACCGCATTTACTATATTTGAAGGAACAGTCCCTCATTTAAAGTGCATTCAGTTCAGGGTTACATAAACACTAACCTTTGAGACTACAGCGATTGTAGGATTTTGTTTCTACTTCTATATCCTATTATTATTCCACTTCTATATCACATTTTTATGTGTATTATTGTGTACTGTCCTCTGTCGCTTGCTGTTCCTCTTTTGCATGCTGTATTTTCAGTCTGATGAAGAGTTTGATGCACACTCTGGAAAACTGCACAAGACCAGCAACCTGTTGTCATGCAAATAGACACTGAGGGCAAATAGGCAGATAATCACAAAATGTTTGCTTTAAAAATCTGCTTTGAGAAAGATAGGAACTTAAGTTGCTTTACATGGGGGGAAAAGCCCTTTCTCCCACTGGCTGCTGGTAACATTTCCCATTGGAATGATAGTACTGTTGACCCAGATATGTTTAATTTTTTTGGTAGAGTACATCATTGCTGATGACTCCTTGCCATTCAAAACTTCAGGAGTGATGTTGATTCAAATGAGTTTTAAATAGGAAACCCCACAATATTAATGAAAACGAGGAAAGAATGAAAAGCCAACAAACAATTGACGCACCAAAACCAGGAGATTGTGTTTAGTAGGGTGGCTGTTTTCATTTTTAAATTATTATTCTGTATTTTTCCCCACTCTCTGTTATTTAAAATAAGTATGAAGAAAATGTTAAAACACTACTTATTGGCCTAGACCTTTGAATTCCATTCCTAAATACTGGCAGTATTGCATCTTATCAAACATCCTTGAAACTTTTAATTTCCTGGAATTTTTGGGAAAATGCTTCAACTCTAAAGGGTTTTTCTTGATCATTCTTTTAAACTGATTGTGCTTAGGAAAGTTAAGCAACCCCATTCAGAGAATACTTCAGGACTACCCAAAGCAATTAGCATAAACTTCGTGGTTTCCAGTTAAAACTTCTTATTCACAAGAAAAATCTATCTCATTTTCGGCTTGCTATTTTGAATAGAAGAAAAACTTTTATGCTTTCAATACTGCATTTGTAAAATAATTTCAAATCTAGTGTGTAGGCTTCCAAATTGCTAGCTGAATACTGGTTTGTTTAGAATATGTCAACACCAATTAAATTTAAATTCCGTTTGGTTTCATGTATTGGAGGTTGTTCTTTGTGTGATCTGGAGCTTTCCTTGGATTCCATAGTGGTAATGTGTGCTGCTTGAATGAGTTAACACTGCTGGCAGTTCAAGTAGAAAGAAAAACCTGAGGAGAAATTATGCTCAAGTGGGTAGCCACTTGCAATATGATACCAGTCTTGAAATTCCTAGAGCCAGATTAGTAGGATCTGCTTTATTCCTACAAACACAGACCTTGGGGCTTTCTTCATTGTCAAGTGAGTATGTTGAAGTCACAGTTCACTGCGGAGCCATGTGTGTTATGGATATTACATACTTCTAGCTTGAGCAAGGAGGGAAAGAAATGAGAAGTGTGAATGTTTTTGTTTTCAGGCTAGCTTCTAATGTAGAGAGAGAGACAATTTTATAGAGCATTTGGCATTGTCAGAAGAAAAACTAAAAAAAAGAAAAAATCTGCTTACATTCAGGAAGATCGGTATTTTATTTCCCCTTCTGTGTTTCTAAGAACATCTTAATTAAACAAGAAATCTTTCAAGCATTGCTGAAGCAATGCGACAAAATTGTTATACCTGTTTTCTCTGAAACTATAATGCCTGTAGCAAATTTGTGAATTAAAAATGACTCACTCTCCACTTTTTACATGAGACAAAGAACATTTAAAAGGTTCTCAATAAGGTGCATGTATGCATCCCTGTGTAATTTTAACTTTTCTGCATATTAGTTTATTATTATTACCCCTAATCTGTTTTGTCTTCTAATTATTGAGCACTCATTCCAATTGCTTTCACTAATGCCAACAGAAGGGAAACCAGGAGAGAAACCGTGAATCAACTGAAATAATTACTTTTCATGCTGGCAGGTTGAAATTGATTTATTCATGTGCTATGTTTCTGCATTTTTCTAGGATTATCAACTGCAAGTTTGATTCCATCATGGGGCTATAGATTTGTCTGGCTTAGTGTATAATTTGGCGCTGATTTTACAGTGCATTTGTGGGATTTGTTGGAGGGTTTCTTCCAGCCTGCCTGAAGTTTTCCAGCATCTGGAGGCAGGTGCTTGAGGATCTTGGAGTTCCTCTGAAACAGAAACTTTGGCTGGTATGAGGCTGCCCTGGCACCAGGATTTTGTGCTTTTGCATGTCTTTAGTATTTTTGTGACCTTTCTGCTCAGCCACCTCTGAGGGTGGTAAACAACTTCCCTGTGAAGACACTGGAAGGAAAGTGGGAAGAGACTGGGTGAAGCTTGACTTGTGAGCTGTGGAAGGCAGAATTACTCATGGTAGCTTTAGGCTGTCATGAGACTTTGGGCTGAACTTTACTTACAGGTTTTAGTGCTCTGGAAAGTAGGTGGTTATGGTAATTGTGTCTTCAATCCTACTTCGTTTCTACAAATGGAATGTGGAGGTAAGTGACTTTTTAACTTTTCCCCAAGCTTGAGTACATTTTGACTGTTGTCTAAATACCTTAAAAATGTTAATGCATCTGGGTTAACATGACAAGCAGTTTTTCTTTTCCTGGTTTCCGTGAGATAAGGTTAGGAGTAGGTTCCTTGGTGGCTGACCTGAATTGGCGCTTGTCTTGGTGCCTCTCTCCTTCCCTTTCCTTGGCATGAACCTGCCGGTTCCTGGTTTGCCAGTCCAGCCTGATAATCCAGCAGGAACCTATTCCTTGAGGTGCCACTTAGGTGGAAGGGAGGGCCGGGAGCGATGCTGTTGCCGCAGGGAGGCAGCAGGGCCAGCAGCGATCCTGGGAGTACAGGGTTGATTCCCGACCTGAGAGAGCTCCAGATCCTTGGCTTTGTGGCTCAGGTGAGCATGAGTCTGGGCACAAAGGGTGGAGGCCATAGCTGGTGTGCCACCAGGTAAGGGTGATGAATATTAAATCATGCCCCTCGGTGTTCCCTTCATCTCTTATCCTGTTTACTGGCAACCCTTTCAATTTTTTCTCCATCGGACATGTCTGAGTACCTTTCTAGGGCTTCAGAGTTAGGGCTGTGTGTTTTGCTTTAACTTGGGTTGACTGCTTGCTGTTGGTTAAAAAGGATGAAGTGCCCACTCCATTTCTCCGGGCTCCCTGCAATTACAGCTGCAGCTAAAAGGTTGGAAATTCTCCAGAATTCTCCATCCACTTCTGGGGGAAGGAGGCAATTTATTTCATTCTGAAATACTATGCAATGCTGGTTGCCACCAGTCCTAGATGAAAACCAATAAATTGTGCACTCTCATATTCAGCCATAAGCTGGTTTAACCAAATGCCAGTATTCTCTGTAAGCCTCCTCTATGTAAACCTCCTCATGCCTCCTGTGTTATGTGTCCTGTGGCCTCTTTGACACTTTATTAATATGTTTTCAACTGCTTGAAAAGGTTACAGTGTTGCTTTAAAGGGTTTTGCATGTTTGTAATTGTGATATTATTTTTCTCCTGCAATTTCAAGTGGTAAAAGTTCAGAATTGCTAATCAAATCTACATTCCTTACTGGACTGAACTTAGATATATGCTTTCCCTTTTACCAATTATTTTGTGTCAGTGTCTTTGTAACTTTCCTTGGATAGCATGTGGAAACCTTTTATAAGCATGAGCATGCTATAGTTAGTATGCCAGCAGGCTAGAAACGTTTTTCAGGTTGTATTTTTTTTTCCTAAGTAGTCCTCCTTTAGGGTTATGCAAATACGAAAGCAGTCTGTTGATATTACTAATTTCATGTGGAAAGACTTGAAAAGGACAGGCTAATGAAAGAGTTGAAGGGAAAATATTTCATTTTTTTTTATTCAACGTAACTTTGAGATCCTTCTGGATGACATTAGTCCTGTCTGAAGGTTTCTGTAGTGATTCATAAATTTGAAACCAGAGAGTATTTTTGTAGAAACGAATCTGTAGTTTGGCATCGTAGCTTAATAAGTCCTTTTTCATAAAAGACTGAAAGTGCTACCTCTTCTAGATGAATAATCCTAATTATATCTTTTTACTGTAATTGCACGTGTACTATTATTAGGTGGCATTAAAGATGTAAATGACAAACATTGCAGGTTTGTTCTTCAGACTGTGGTTTCAGGGCTCTGTTTTCTGCTTTCTTGGTCTTGACAATGTTGCATGGAGGTAAAGTCTGCTGCTTCCAATCATACTTTTATTTTATGAGTTCCATGTACCATTTGGTGCAAACCAGGTTGTAACTGTAATTCTTTGAACAGATAAATATTTTTCTTGGACTGATCAAGAAGGAATAGTGCTATGCAACTAAAACCCCAGAGTTTATTAAGGACACAGTACAGAAATTGTGACTCTCTCTAAGACTTTTATGTGACATTCTGGGTTTTTGAAGGTTTCTGAACTGGACAAGTGATATTAATTAAGATTATTTTGATAGTCTGATTAACAGAAATATGTGGTCAGGGACTTCTCTATGCAGCCACTCTGTGCTACCACCACTGGTGTTACCATTAACATGTTACCATGTTCCCATTTACTAGAGCTGAGGGTTTTTTGTTGTTAGTGATTCTGTTTATTTATTTATTTATTTATTTATTTAATAAATAAAAAAGAATCTTGCCAGTGGCTGCTATGGTCTTAAAAGTTTACTTTGTAGAAAATTAGACAGGAAACTTGTGTCATATTCAGCACTGACCTTGAGGACATAAATACACAAGCATCTGATTTTTACAGACTGCTCTTAGGAAACATTAATTTTTAAAAATATCTTTTCCTGGCTTAATAACCTAAATTTTTAGCATTGTGTTCTCCTAGGCCTAAATTTTGAGTCAGGTTTTATAGCTAGCATTTAGAACAGAATCCCTGTATTGAAACTCCATGGTGATCACATTGCGAACAGGGAAAGTGGATTTGAATATACAGATTTGAAACTCCTTGCTCTTTTTGGTTCTGTTTGAGTAGGTCTGGATATATCTAGGAGAAACTATAGAAAGATTTGTATTATCGTTCTCTATTGTGCAGGCAAACTAGAATCTATGCTGTTGACTTAACTCATGGCTGAGTCATTAGTGTCTAATTTGGGAAGTAAAGGGGTTCTCTGGGAAGAGACAAACCTAGCATAGAGAGGTTGCTGTACTTGTCAGTACTGCCTGGATTTTGTCTTTCTTTATGGGAGGGACAAAGAGCACTGTGATGCATCTGAGAGGTGTTTGTTGAGTTTGTGACAGCCTAATCAATATTAGTACTCGTTAGTGTTAAATTTTGTTGTTAAATATCGAAGTTCATTTTGTTGTTTAATATCAAAATTCATTAATGTTAAATATAATTTTGCCCATAATTGTTCAAAGACAACATTTTTTTGGTTTAGTCCTTATAATATGCACTGGAGACTAACTCAGAGTTAGTGATCTCAGTGTTAATTGGAACATTAACTGTTCTACCAGTCAGACTCTTAAAACAATGGAATATCTGATCTTCAGCAGTGGATGTAAAGGGTCTGTGAAGAAGGTGAGAGTAGTGTTTGGGTAGATATAGTAGCATGCTTTTTGAATATGGCATTCTTAACTAATAACTTTGACACAAAATCAAATTTTAGACTGTCCTCATCTGGAATCTTGTTGGAAGGTTAAAGCTGGTTCTAGATCTTTTAAGAGACAGTTTTACAATATTATCTGCTAGTGCTAAGTAAGGCATTATTTTAATAGTTCTGGGACACATCAGAATACATGCCTCCTTTTTCCCACCCTTCCTGTTTAATTAATTTTTGTTGATCATTAATTCTATGTCGATCCCTTTGTTCAAGAGATGGAAGGAGGACAAGACCAGTAGGATTTATTTAAATTCCTTATAATGTTCCCATGGCCATCAATATAATAGCTGAATGCTTTATGAAAGCCATGAATTTTGATGCAATAACTTCCCTGTTTTTAAATAAGAGTTGTGGGATTTAATGCTTTCTCTCAAAGAATGTCTGCAAATGAGTAGCAGAATGCATGACAGAAAAAGAGAAATAGTGTAGAGAATATCTCAGAGTAATGCATTTTGCAATCTCTCATGTTACAAATGCAAAGTGTCTGTTAGAGGTAATAGAAAACATGAAATTGTAGGTACTTACAAGCTTTGGTTACAAACTTTGAAATTTAGGGGAATGGCAATTTATCTTTTTTTGAAAAGTAGTCACTTTAAAATACCTAATTCTGATTAATGGGCTGGTACTGTGCTTCATTGCAGACAGTTATTCTCTCTTTTGGGTCTGCAGTGGGAAAACCTCTAGCTGAGAGCAGGGAGAAGTAATCTTCCTCTTTACTGACTGCTACACTTTATCTGTGGAACGAACCCTTTGAGAACATGCTTTTATATGGTCCTCTTGATTTTTTTGTGTCCTTTCACTCTTCCGTTTGACTTTTGTTCTTGTAGGTAATGGAGTAAAGTTTGGAAGTTACCAAATTTCACAACCTCTGAGCACTAGTACAAAGTCTGAGGACTTCTACTGTGAGCGGTGGTCAAAGTAAAGATAAAGAGTGAAGCTTAACTGTGTACCTACTAAGTTTTGGCACAGATTTAAACCTGGAACTTGTTTAAACTTTCAAATATTTCTAACAAAGCAATTTGCGAGGGAGTTCGTGTGCATGCTTTTGTTGTTTCTGTAGAGCTGTAAATGTGAATGACATTTTCCCCACAAAAAAAAAAAGTATCATTTCCCTTCTCTAAAAAGCTTATGAACTGGAACTCTAAAGAAGCTGTGGAGCAGTAACTTAAATCAAGGAGGTAAAAGAATGAGCAGCAAAAATGGTATAATCTGCATCTGAGCTGATGAAATTTCTTATTTTATTCTCAGATTTTAAAAGTATTTTTAATCAAAGCTTAGTAGAAAACCTTTACATGCCTATTTTAAGCAGCAATTTTTGTGGGAAACAGGAAAGCTGGACATAGAGCAGGCTATGAGCATATAATTTATGATCCAATGTGCAAGCACATATGAACGGAATAACATAAATTAGTAGAGGAGGAAGAAGTGCCATTTTTCATAGAGGTTGAATCTACAGGACAGCATTAACATTGTAAACATTTTAGCAGAGGTCAGTGTTAGCCAAGCAGTGATTTATAGGGACTGGCATAATTTTTTTTTTGGTCAACACACAAAGAAAGGTTTAATTTCCATCTGTATTTGCTTACTACTTGCTGGTGTTTCTTCCACTCCCTCCTGGTCTCTCACCCCTCCCCCCACCCCACAAGCATTCCAAAGATAGCCCAGAAATACTCTTGGGTAAAATCAACTTGAAGGCTCTGGAGCGCTTGTTGTAAGGAAGAGATTAGATTTGTTTGGACAGGAATGTAGAGTTGAGTTGCTCATAGCGTGGTGTCACGCAAGTGCATGTAAATTGTTCTAACAAACAAAGTTGGACACATTTCCTTTTACACGTGATGCTGTTACGAGATCTGTTTCTGTAAGTAGCCTATGTTGGAGACAGCAGAAAGCATCAATTTCAGATGCTTGTAAGCCACATGTATAAATTACAAAAGTTGTTATGGTGGCTTATTTTGATTGTTTGTTTTCTTTTGGGTTTGTTTCCTTTTTTTTTTTTCTGTTTTGAGAATCTTGGTAAATTTTTTTTTTACAAAAAAAAAAAACAACTGTGTAATTATATGTGCACTCATTATAAATGCAACATTAACCTGACACTTAACCACAAAATCAGTATGTTTTGCCAGATGTTTAAGTAGTGTGATTTTTGCAGGCATTGCACATGTGAGTTCTATCTTTTTTTCTGTTGACGTAGAGTCTTGGGTGGTAGTCTTAGATACAACCACAAGAAATGCACTAAAACCAAGAACATAATTTTTCTGATACATACACATACATTTGCATGTATTAATTTTCTGACTGGACTTTAATTTCTTTTGGAATTTCAAGCTTCATATATGTAGCAATTTCCTTTAAAGCTGGGTCCAACTTATTTGCAGAAGCAAATCCCTTTTGTCTGTAACAAGCAACCAGGAAGTAAAACGAAAAAGAGCATTGGAGAAGAAGCTTTAAGAAAAGATTTGAGATGAATGCTTTGCTTCTCCCTGTCTTGCACAAAAGTGTCTTCTTCTTCTCAGGCCATTTAATTGTGGGCATGAAGGGATTTTTGTTGCTCCCAGGTTGTCTTTTTCCAGTTAGCTGGGACCTATCTGAATGACAGATGGAGGACGCCTTGCCTGCTGCAGTGGGGTTTAAATTTAATGCTGGAAGAGCTTCATGTAGCCACAAAGCTGACTGAAAGCTGTAGGCGCTGGCAGTGTATGGCACCTCCTTCTGGTACTGCAACCCATGAAGACCCTGTTGGGCGGGGTCTTCAGGAAGGCAGGTGACAAGAAGACATAATGGATGGATAAATATCCAGGTGAGCTCTAAGCAGCTTGCAGGCTTTCAGATTTGCTGTAGAGCAGGAATTTTGTAGGTACTTGATGGTTTGCTTTTTGACAGAGGCAAAGCTGCTTACTTTTTTCCCATTTCAGTAAAAAAAATTAAACACCCTGGGAGAAGCTGCTGTTGGGAGTCAGTCGGCTTGAGCTTGTTGCACTCTTGGTTTTTATGTCTCCTCAGTTCTTTGGTTTCCCCTTCTACCTTGATTCATCCTTTTTTTTTTCCTCTTTTGGTTTGGGGGAAGCAAAAGAAGCTTTAAAA